>PGFW01053855.1:0-13898 GCA_003123925.1 Haematobia irritans | reverse complement strand
TGTCAATGTTAGAAAAAAATGTCCATTAATGCCATTACCTCAGAATATTTTTAAAGCACAAAGGTAATGGCTCGTACCTGCTTCACGCTAAAAGAATTTGCCCAAAAAGTATAAGAAACAGTATAAAAAAGTGAACAAGTAGAGTGGGGTCGAAATTCATACATCGCAAAAAATCTGAACTCAAACAAGTATACTACGCAGTAAGCTTATGTACCCCGCCGAAGCTTATTACGCGCACCACCATGGATTGCGGTAAAAACTTCTTCTGAAGACTGTCCAATCCACAGTCGATTACATTGGGGTTCGGTAACCACTTGCCGATAGCAAGGTAATCTTAATAAATTCCTAACACCGGTAATATATTACAACCATAGCAGTAACGTGGTATATATTAAACTAAACAAGTAGTATACGGCCGTAATTGCGGTCCAGGCGAAGCCTTATGTTACGCCTCCATCATGGAATTTGCGTAGAAAATTTCTTCTAAACATTGGCCATCAAACAATCGAATTACTTTAAGTTTGCGGTAACGCTTCGCCGATGATAAGGTATCTTAAAAGCCTCCTAACACCATCTTCTAAATTGGTACGTAAGTCCATAACGTGTAATATTAATATCAAAAAATGATCGATCCAATACGTATATAATTTCAGTTTGACAAAAAGTAGACATATAATTTTTGAAAAAATTTTCTACAAGAAATAAAATTTTAACCAAAATTTTCTATATAATAAAATTTTTTCACAAAATTTTCTATAGAAAATAAAAATGTTGACAAAATATTTCCAATAGAAAGAAATTTTGACAAAAATTTCTACAGAAAATAAAAAATTTTTAACAAAATTGTCTATAGAAATAAACTTTTGACAACATTTTCTATAAGAAATAAAATCTTGGTAGATGATAATTTGTGGCTCGAGTGTTCAGACCATGGATTATATGAACCGAATAAAATTTGAAAACAAAATTTTATAAAAATAAAGACTTTGACAAAATTTTTCTATATGAAATTAAATTTGAGTGATGAAAATTTATTATGAAAGCCGAAATAAAATTTTAACAAAATTTCTCTAGGAAATAAAATTTTGACAAAATTTCCTATCGAGAATAAAATTTTGACAATATTTTGCTTATAGAAATAAAATTTTGACAAAATTTTCTATAGAAATAAATTTTGGTAGATTATTTTTTGGCTCTAGTGGCAACCGATGATTATCGCAAACCATATGGACGCAATTTTGTGTGATTGGACCAATTTTGTATGGTTGTTAGCGACCATATACTTAACAACCACGTTCCTAATTTGAACCGGATCGGATTGAAGTTTTGCTCCTCCCAAGAGGCTCCAGATGTCAACTCTGAAGAACATTTGTATATGGGCTTTAATATAGATCTTATGGACCGATATGAACCAATTCTGGCACGGTTGTTTAAATATCATAATTACTATACACTCATGTTCGCAAATTACAGGGACCGGCTTGGGTAATGAAATTTGCTTCCTTGGAGACTCGCACCGCAAATCTGGGGATCGGTTTATATGAGGGCTATAATTATAATTATGAACCGATGTGAACAATTTTTGCATGGTTTGTTAGAGCCATATACAACATCATGGTACCAAATAAGTTTCAGCAGGGATCGGATGAAATTTGCCTTCTCTTTGAGGCTCCGCAGGCCAAATCTGGGGATCGGTTTTATAATGGGGTTATATATAATTATGGACCGAGTGTGGACCAATTTTTGCATGGTTGTTAAGAGACCGATATACCAACACATATCCAAATTTCATGGCCGATCGGATGAAATTTGCTCTCTTTTAGCCCCGAAGCCAAAAATCTGGGATCGGTTATATGGGGGCTATATATAAATTATGGAAGCGATGTGGACCAATTTTGCAATGTGGTATTTAGAGACCAATATACAACACAAATGTACCGAAATTTTCAGCCGGATCGGATGAAAATTGTGCTTCTGTTTTAGGCTCCGCAAGCCAAAATCTGGGGATCGGTTATATTGGGGGCTATATATAATTATGAACCGGATGTGACGCAAATTTTGCATGGTTGTTAGAGGACCATATCGAACACTATTACAAAATTTCAGCGCCGGATCGGATGACCATATCTCTGATTAGAAGGCCCAAAGCCAATCGTGAGGGTCGCGTTTATATGGGGCGCTATACGTAAAAGTGTGAGCCGATATGGCCCATTTTCAAATAACCATACCGACCTACATCGATAACAACTACTGTGCCAAGTTTCCAAGTCGATAGCTTGTTTCGTTCGGAGTTAGCGTGATTTCAAACAGACGGACCGACGGACAATGCTTAGATGCGACTCAAATTTCACCACACCTCAGAATATATAATATAACTTTATGGGGTCTTAGAGCAATATTTCGATGTGTTACAAACGGAAATGACAAGCTTAATATACCCCCATCCTATGAGGAGGGTATAAAAGACCGATTAAATACGTAATATAATTAAGTTTAAAAGTTTCTATAAAATAAAATTTTGAACGAAAATAAAGTTTTGACATACATTTTCTAGTAGAAGTTAAATTTGTGGAAAAAAATTTTTCCTATAAGTAATTAAAATTTGGAAAAAAAAATTCTATCAGAAATAAATTTGGAAAAAATTTTCTATATAAATAAAATTTTGACAAAAAATTTTCTATAGAAATAACATTTGAGAAAATTTTTATAGAAAATAAAATTTTGACAAGAAGTTTTCTATACACACAAAAAAAATTTTCTGATTCAATCAAAGAAATTAATGTGATTCCAATTAATTTTTTAATTGAAATCGTTTCAATCAGCAGAAATGATAATATCAATTAAAAAATTAATTGAAGGTCAATTAAAAAATTAATTGATCGCCAATTTAAAAAATTATTGATACTATTAATTTTTGTGAATTGCGGATTTTGTTTCAATTAAAAAATTTTTTAGAATTGCAATTGATTTTAATTGAATATTTTTTAAAAACTCATTAAAATTTTAATTGGACAAATTTTCGGAATTTTTTCGTGTGTAGAAATAACATTTTGATCAAAATGTTTCTCTATAAAAATATCAATTATTGGTAGATTATATTTTGGCTCTAGTGCAACCACTGATTATGAAGCGAATATGGACCAATTTTTGTGTGAAGTGGGGGGATCGCCTATATATAACTATGACCGAACATGGACAATTTTGGCATGGTTATTAGCGGCCTATACTAACACCACGTTGCAAAGTTTCAACCGATCGGATGATAATTTTGCTCTTTCAAGGAGTCCTCCGGAGATCAAAATCTGGGAACGGTTTATATGGGGCTATATATAATTATTGACCGATAGTGGACCAATTCTTGCGTGTTGTGTTAGAGACCACATTTCTAACACATGTTCAAGAATTTCAAACCGGATCGGGATCGAATTTTAGGCTCACTCCAAAAGAGGCTACGCGCGAGGAACAAAATCTGGGGATCGATTTATATGGGGAGCTAATAATATAATATGGACGATAATGGACCGGCAATTCTTGCGATTGTTGTTAGAGACATATACTTAACACCTTACGTACCAAATTTTCAGCCGGATCGGATAAATTTGGTTCTCTAGAGGCTCGCCAAGCTAAATCGGGGTATCGTTTCATATGGGCTAAATTGTCAAATTATGGACCGATATGGACCAATTTTTTGCATAGATTGTTTAGATACCATATACTAATCTACATGTACCAAATTCAGCCTGGATCGGAATGAAATTTGGCTTCTCTTAGAGGCAATCGCAAAGCCAAATTTGGGGGTCCGTTTATATGGGCTATACGTAAAAAGTGGACCGATATGGCCACATTTGCAACTACCATCGACCTACGTCAATTAACAACTACTTGTGCCAATGTTTCAGTCGAATAGCTGTTTCGTTGCGGAAGCTTAGGCGTTTATTTCAAAACAGCGCGACGGACATGCTCAGATCGACTCAGAATTTTCACTGCACGACCCCCAAAGAATATATATACTTAGCAGGGCAATATTCGATGTGTTACAAACGGAAGTGAACCTGTCAGGGCAATAAGCCAATTTAACATTTATTTTAGTCTTGGATATTATTTTGATTAAGAAAAATTTGTCTTTACTTTAATATTTGTTTTTTGTACTTTAGTTACTAAGCCAAAAAGGGAAAAAACTTATAGAACTTGCTCATCGAAATGCTTACAGATTTTTAATATTTTACAAAACACTAAGTTTTTCTCTTAAAGCACCTGACAAAAAAAAAACAAACAAAACAAATGAAGTAAATGTTATCTAATCAAAATTATTTCTAAAATTCTGTCGAAAAATATTTACTTAGTGTATGATCACAACAGGCAAATATTTGCCTAAAACGTGTGCCAAACTTTTTTGCAGGAGCTCTTTTGAAAAACTTGGATGCCTTTTCTGGAAGATGTTCTTATCGTGATATAATATATGCAATATGAGCTAAAAATGTCTTGCTGGTTTGACTGTGGTGGATTCTTTTTGATTTCTGTCAATGTTTTGCCCAAGCGTGACGTACGTTAATTTTGATTACGATCGGTGGCTAGTAAACAGTTTAGTTAAAGATTTCTTCTAAATTAACCTTAATTTCCTTCTTGGTGGATTCAGTTGTTTCGAAGTGTGATTTTGGCCAATTTTGTTGTGATTGCTGGTTGTGGGACTTGAATATAAGACCTTGCGTGTTCGTGGAAGATAATTGTATCTGGGTATGTGTTTCAATTAAGTTTATATTTTTCTGGCATAATTCAGTCATTCTGAATATTTGGCAAAATTCGTTTTTTGTTTGCAGCAGGTTTTTTTCCCCCCCCTTTGTTAGGCTTCAGGTTAGGTGGCAGCCCGATGTATCAGGCTTCACTCTAGACTATTTAGTCCATTGTGCATACCATTAAAAAAAAAAAACATTGGTGAACTTCTCTCTTATCATGAGTGCTGCTGGCGATTCCATGTTAAGCTCAATGAACAAGGGACCTCCTTTTATAGCCGAGACCGAACGGCGTTCCACCATTTGCAGCTGAAGGACCACTTCAGAGAATCTCGAAACCCTCAGACAATGTCCAACCAGCATTACTGAGGTGGGATAACTCCACCGCTGAAAAACTTTTTGTGTTCGTCGAAGCAGAAATCGAACCCACGCCTTGTGTATGCCAAGGCGGGCATGCTACCATTGCACCACGGTGCTCCCAGGTCTTGTTTAAAGCTGGGCTTTCGATACAGCCCCCCATATATACCGATCTTCCCATTTGACTTCTTGAGTTTCTAGGACGTCGTAATTATTTACCCAATTTAGTTTGATTTAGAAATGGTCATATTGGAGGGCATAGAAGCCGCAATTTTCCTCCGTTTTGACTGTAATTTGAAAAGCAGTGTTGTTTTGGGACTACAAATAGCCAAATCATACAGTATATCGGCCCATATTCTGTTATAGACACCATAATAGACTGATTTCCTCGATCAGTCTATATGGTTGTATAGAAGGCGCAAATATTTCATTCCATTTCTTGAAACGCCTCGAACGTGGAGTATAAGTTTTCACCAGATATCAAGCAAATCGTTCTTATATAATCAGAATCTGATGTAGGTGCTGTTCTGGGTAATTCTAGATATTTTGGGGATTTTTAATGGGGACTTTCGAAATCTGTTCAGTATAATAAATCAGGTTACAAATTTGTTTTCACATTCCTAAAATATAGGTTTTGGAAGAAACGAAACCCATTTATTCCACGACATTTTGGACGTGAATCAGAAGCAACATTTTTATTTGTGTGACCCAAGCTCCATACTATTGTTCCCCACATCGATGCGTATATTAAGCTGGCCGACCGAAAAATGAATCGCCTTAAGAGAGCACAGAAGTTAAAAACTAAGGTATCGCTCTATATACCCTAGGTAAAAATTTGGAGAGATCAGATTTGATAACTAATTGGCGGGTCAAAAATGAGATATTAGATCTAATGGCAGATATGAATGTATATTTAAAAGCCCATCCCAGCAAAAAAAAAAAAAAAAAACGCCGCCAAAAAGTATGTGAAAATTATGTTCTTTTGATCCGAAAAGTGGTTGGCAATAATTGTCCCAGAGACAATGAATTTTAACCATGGACTTGTCATATGAGGGAATTCCACCATTTCAACAGCCCGTTTGTATCTGGAATCACTTCTTAAGGCTGTGATCCGATTTAATAGCTTTGGATGTGGATATGTAACAAATTATGTGATTTTATTTTGCCAAATAACTAATTTTTATAATTTTTAATGATATTCTAAGGCGCTTGTCTCAAATGTCTTGACCTCAACTATCTTTCAAAAATGCCGAAATTTTTAGGAGGGCATTTCGCAAATTTGTCGAAAATGTTTAAATAATTTGTACCACTTTATTAATTCTTACTCTGTTTTTGCAAAATTTGAAACAATAAAAGATAAAATTACCCATAAAAATGTGTTATAAAAAATTAATTAAAAGAACTTCTTGTATAGTTAAAATAAAGAATATCTTTGCGAGGAAAATTTTGGAAGTATTTTTAAAAGTTATGCTTTAGAACTTCCAACTTTTTTTCTGGATGGTGTAAAGGAACCGTCAGATATAACAGATATTATGTAAGTATCTTGGCAATATCTGTTGATATATTTCAATTCTATTGTGTACCATTAATCTGTGTAATTTTTTGAGATCTGATAATATTCAATTCAATAATAAATTAGAAAAATTTTTTTTTTTTAAGCAGATTTTCGGATAAGGTTATACCAAATTAGATCTCGCCAATTCACTTCAATTCAAACTATTATTAAACTAGCGTAACCCGCGGCCGCCCTTCGCTGCGCCTCCTAATAACGATATTTTCATTAAATTTTGCACCGAGTACCTTCGAATCTGAAAACAAATTCGAAAAAAGATTGAAACTCTTTGTAAAGAGTAGGTCAGGGGAAGGGCACAAAACTGTAGTACTGAATTAATCCACTCCCATGGTTTCCAACAACAGCGTGCCCTGTACTGTTAAAAAATCGAACTACTTCTTTTTTCGTTTATATGTCAGAAATTAGGCGCAGTTATGCCAGATGTAAAACGGATCGGCTTAACAAGAACGTGAGGGTAGGGGGGCTTCACTTTCAAATCGTTGGATAATCTTCTACATTTCTCTTTGAATTTCATGCGCTGTGTTTGTCAACACATACCGCTCCAAATAAATCGCGAAAAAGTAAAAAGTAAATTGACCACATTACATGTGTTAAGTTTTGGACACGGAATAGTTTGGGAGCCTTTCCCAAACAATATACCGCCGAATAAAGACCTTCTACGTTGCCTGTCACTTCAATGTAAAACTTAAGTTTTTTAGCTTAAAAAAAGTCTGGCAGAAGTCTGTTGGAAAGATCATAATATTATGTACCGCGGAGCCCAAATTTATCGACAATCTCTAATTTCAAAAAAATCGGACAAAGGGAACCCCCTCCTTCGCTCCTTCCCCGACCAGATAATCGTAATTCACAGGTTTACCTATATTCATTCACAAGCTAACCCAATTTTCACTAATTCCCCTCCCAACCAGACATCGAAAAATTATGGAACTCCTGTAATAAATTTTAATCATCTTCTCCCAATTTCAATAAATCGGAGATTTTACTTTTTTTTTAGATTTTGGTCTAATCTTTTGGTAAATGGAGTTCACTTCTTTGGCAAACTTCCAACGAAAATCTGTAAACCTTCCTTCAAGTTTTATACGAGTGGCGCCAAGGAGAAGGTTTCGCCGTCCAAATATCACAAAAAATCAGATAATCCATTATTAATAATATACCTACCCCAATCCCTCTGTAAATTTAAAATAAATTGGAAAAGTTTAGTTGTTTCACGGTATGTACTTGAGGAGAAATGAGGTCTCCGTTGGCCCTTTTATTTTTCCCCGACCAAATATTAAAAAATCATATACTTAATATAAATTTCATAATCTTCCCCAAGTTGTCCGTAAAATGTCAGTAAGGGGAGGCCCCCCCTCTTCGACCAAATATTGAAAAATAAAATACCTGTTCTTTGCCTAAACGCCCCCTTCAACATTCCCTGAAAATTTCAAGCAAATCAGATAATTTTGTTCCAATTTTAAAAAAAGTCGGCAAGGGGGAAGTCCCCCTCTCGCGACCAAAATAGTGAAGAAATCAGTGTATCCTCATAATAAATTCATAACGTCACGGGAACACGTGTTCTCTGTAAATCTCAAGTAAATATGCGAATTTTTGTTGTTTTTACTAGTCTTTAAACAAACAAATGTATTAAAGGGTGGTCCAACTTCCCGTGACCAAAGTGCCAGAAAAAGAAGTTGAGCGGTTCTCTATGTCACCCAAATCGGGAGAACGTTGCGACCGAACTTTTAAAAAGTCTGGCAGGAGGGGATGTCCGCCTTCCCTCACCGAGTTCAAAAAATGGGAGTACCCTATTTTCACACATGTTATCCCTCTACGTTTCCGAACATTTTCCATCGTGAAAATAAATAAATTATTTCTAAACAAAGGCCAACTGGCGATGAATTCAAAATCAGAAATTCTTGTAATGTGCGATGATGTAAAAAAATATATTTCCCGCTTTTCCGTTCAATACTTTCTGATTTTTTTGCTAACACCTCCACAGAGCCCGAAGACACATATCCAACGAATGCAAAGCCGTGGAAAATCGGTTCGTGCGCTTCTGGGAATGCCATCAAAGATGGCGCAGTATATAAAAAAATTTCCCGCTTTCTCCAATTTAAACTTTTCTTGATTTTTTTTATACCACACGACCATAGAATGGTGACGGGGGTAGTAAAAAGTTTGTTCATTCCGTTTGTAACACATCGAAATATCGATATTCCGACTATATAATGTATATTATAATTCTTTGATCAGGGAGAAATTCTAAGACCGGATTATAACGATGTGCCGTCTGTCCGTCTGTCTGGTCTGTCGTGTTTAAATCACGCTTACAATCGTTCATAATGAAGCAAATCGTGCTGAAATTTTGGCACGAAGCTCGTGCTTTGGTCTGCAGGCAGGCAAGTTCTCGAAAAGATGGGCTAATCGGGTTTTAGTCTCCCTATAAAACGAGCCTCGCCGATTGGGGTCTTGGGCTTATAGAATCGTAGTTTTTACTCCTAATTTGCACTGATAATTTGAAATCTAAGGTATTCTCTATGACCACAAATACGTTGTGCCAAAATTGTGGAGTATCGGCCTCATATGTTGGTATACCCCCACATAGACCGATCTCCCGATTTAACTCCTTGGGCTTCTAGAATCCGAAGTTTCCATAACAAGTTTTAGGTATTTCGGGCATAAAGAGTGTCGAAAGGTTGATTTCGAGACGCTTAGACGTTTATTAGTATGTAAATAAATCTAGAGGTATTGGTAGGACTCCCAATACGTGTGCCAAAAATTTGTGCAGTATCGGTCCATGTTTTGGTAGGGTCCCATATAAAACAGACCCAACCCCCCCCCCCCCCCATCCCCGATTGGGTCGTGGGCTTATAGAAACGAGTTTTTATCCAAATTGTCTGAAATTTGGAAATCTAGAGGTATTGGTTAGGACCATAAGAGGAGCGTGTGCCGAAAATGGTGAGTATCAGGTATCATGTATTATGGTATAGCCCCGCATATAGACCGATTCACTGATTTTACTCTTGGGCTTCTAGAATCCGAAGTTATTTATCCTATTTACACTGATATTGGAATCTAGAGCGTATTTTCGCGGCGTCATAAAGAGCCTGTGCCGAAAACGGTGAGTTTTCGAGACGGTCCATATTTTAGTATAGCCCCCATAAGAACGATCTCCCGATTTAACTCCTTAGGTTTCTAGAAACCATAGTTTTTATCTGATTTGCCTGAAATTGTAAATATTCTGGTATTTTAGGCTCACGAAAATTTGTTATCGGATTAAGTTTTTTATCGTTCATTTGGCTAATGGCCTTCCATATAGACCGACATTCACTTCTTGAGGGGTGAGAAGGCGCACTGGATCATGAAAATTGCTTGAAAACTCAATTTAAAATTTCCACATTTTAGCTTCTACAGATTTAAGATTTCAAATCAATGACATTATTTTATAATTTTTCTTGCACACTTACAAGAGATGTTAATGATTTCCTCTAAAAACTCAAACATAAAATGGTTCTTATAAAATTCCAGAATCTGGATATAGTCCTCAGTAGGTGAAATCTTAAAATTTATCTTCGGGAAGTGTCCTCAAAGTCCTCAAGCCTCCTGAAAATTTCGAAGGAAGACCCTAATATATTTGGTTTCATGGTGTTGGGTATGTTAGAATTCGGCCCGGACGAACTTTGCTGCTGTATAGTACTTGTTATTGCTATAAACCTAACGTACCCGAAACCTTTCCAACGAATGCCAAAAACCGTTAACGCGATTTCCACGGTTTAGTATGGAGCTATACTAAAAGCGTCTAAATATGGCATTGACAATACCGCCCGACTTACAAATTAATAACAAGTACTTGTGCCAAGTTTAAAGTCGACAGCTTGTTTCGTTCAGCAAGTTAAGAGTTGATTCTACAGACGGCGGACAATCCCCTAAGGTCGGACTAAGAATTTCACCACGACCCAGAAATGTGTCTTACGCCATTCTAAATGGAGGGTATAAAAAATCTTTTTTACTTCCATTTACTACAGTTTATTTTGGGTCTACTCCATTCTTATACAGACCATTGTTTCTCGGATATTATTAAACTCGAGAGAATGCCCATCCCTAATTTTGTCGTAACAAATGTTTGAACTATTTGACATACTTTTAGGCTAAACAAAAAAAAACGTTTTGAGTTATAAAATATTGAAATGTGTTCCTATAGATATATATTTTACTGCAAGCATGTTAATTCGACGATTATTGGCCCACCAAGGCGACTATGTGACATATTTTTTGGAATATATGTGAGTGGTAACAATTGTAGAGTTATCACCAAAAGCCACTTGCACATGAAAATAATAATGGATCTAGACATGTGTGATTTTCATAAAACCTGAGAAGCAAGTTAAACGGGACTTAGTAGATCAATTAGAGCAATAACTCTGACATATAATCTGCGAAAATATTTGGAACGCATTGCCCAACGATTCTTGCCAATGACGCGAAAATATTGAAATATTCAGCATACGTAATCGAGCCCACAATCGTGGCTCATAATGTTCTTACGTATAGTTGTATGAATGATATGACCAACACGTTTCCTTTGATATCGTTAACCTCTGCTATCTAGATCAACTTCATTTTAACGGTCATCAAAATCATTTGTGGATTTTTTTGGACGTTTTCGTCTGTAACCACCTCTTTCCGGGCGCATCCACTGCGTTCACCGTCCCCTGTGCTCATTTTCACCACGCTTTGAATTTGCTAATACCAATCCCAATTTATTCGTTGATTCCCTGCGGGCAGAAGTCCACCGTGAAACTCACTTTCAAACTGCAAGAGGAAAGTTTTTTGCTTCCACTCGTTTATTTTTCTCTTCTAGAAATCAATGTATTTTTCAAAAAACACGAATTCTTTTTTTTGTCCATTTTTTTTCACAATAACAAAGGGGTGGGGGGAAGTGCTTCCACAAATAACGCTCTATTCTCACAAAACTTGTATAGGTGCATAAATATACGGAATAACAAAGAAAATGACAATGTGACATTATTGTTTGTGATTATTTATAAGATGCAAAATCCCAAACACGCACACTCCCACCTAATCATGCACTACTATTTATGTCTTGCACAATCCTGGAATATCCGATATCAAATGCACCCTTACCATGTATTCCATTTAGTATTGTAACATAATTACGGAAAAGTCGTTCCTTACTTCCATTTCAATGTTTCTAGTTCACCACTTGGTTTCAGCGAACTCTTCAATGAATTCCGTTTACATGAAAATCTCCACTCCTTGGATGATATTTTGTCAGCCATCATAGATGCCGATGGTATGTCCTTCAATGATCTGAAGCCCATCTATAAGGAATTTCTGCTGAAACTGGCCGTAACGCTAACTAAAGATGAACTCTTTCAACGATCGAAAAATATCATGCGACGACAGAAGAAGAAGAAACTGAAGCGCAAACTATATTCCAGTAATTCCCAGGTATGTTTGTTGAAAACCAGAGAAAATTCGTTGCATTTTCAAACCTTAAATCCTTTTTTTACAGAAAAAACCGAAAACCCCTATTTTTGGCACAAAAAGTTTGAAGAAGGTTTTTCAGTTAGGACAGTTTCGCTCGTGTCGTGGAAAACCACCGAAACCGCCTCGTAATAAAGATCTAGAGAATCATCGAAAATCCGAGCCACCCATCATAATTGGACCGCCCACGGCCATTTCTTCACATCCCAACCAAGGACGTGCTCCTAATCATCAACACAATCAGAGAAATCGGGCCACCACCAGTGGCTCCGATGTATCTCTGGTACGTCCAGATAATGCATTTCCTGGCTTAAATAGGAACAGTAGCAGCGGGTATGTACCTTGCAGGTTTATCGGAGTTTTTCACCAAAAACAACCTTCTTTTTTTTTCTCCCCGATACTTATTACTTTTTTTATTTCTTCTGGGCGGGACAATGTCTTTTTTTTGTTGTAACGGATTTTGGCGGATTGGTTGGTTGGGTTTTGCTTTGTGATTCTACGCCTCATGTGCGTCGACGCAGCTTCCCGTGTTAGTTCTTGTTCTCGAGCTGTCATAGCAACGATCTGTCCATGTACACGTGCATGATCAGATCGTAGCTACTTGAGCCAGTTGGAATAGCTGAAAGATACAAACTGCGCTGAAAAGGATTGATGGAATTGAAAATGAAATTTTGGCAATTATAAAACGCTGATGTTCTGGAGTCTTCGCACACCCCCTCCCAGGCTGAATCGGACAATCAATTACCCCCCCAGAAATTCGGTTCTCAGCCATTGTCGCCGAACGCATTACAGTATCACGTTGTTCGGGGAGGCGAGAGTGTTTTGGTGAAACCAGAAACCTGCAAGGTCATACCCGCTGCTACTGTTCGTATTTAATGCACCCACGACATGCAGTAATCAGTGTGATTGATCAGAGATATCATCCTGAGCCACTGCGGTGAGTGCGGCCCATCGCCACTTTCTTCTTGCATTGGTTTCTTGACTGTTAGCTGGCATCGCTTTTGGTTGCGGATTGCTGCAGAAAGCTCGTGGTCGTCCAATTATGATGGGGGCTGGCTCGGACTTCTTCGAGATGCATTCCGTTCCTAAGATCCCGTTTATTACGAGGGGTTTCGTGGTTTTCACCGACACTCCAGCGAAACTGTTAATGAAGAACCCTCTTCAACCTTTTTCCTGTGTCACAACTGGGTTTTCGGATTCTTTTCCTGTGAAATAAGGATTATATATAGGTCGAAAATGCAACGAATTTTCTCGTGGTCGTTTCAAACAAACATCAATGGAATATGACTGGAATGATAGTTTGCGCCTTCAGTTCATTTTATTCTTCTTCCTGTCAGTCGATGACTATTTCGATCTTCGTATGAAAGAGTTATGTCTTTAGAGTAGCTGTTTACGGCAGTTTCAGCAGAAATTACCTTAAGCATTGCGGCTTACGCAGGTTTCCATCCATCTGCAACATAGAATTACCATCGGCATCCAGTCACTGATGGCTTAATTATCTGATCCAAGTGAGCTGGAGATTTTATATAGTATATACGCGAAATTCTGTGCGAAGACGTTCAGCTGACAACCACGTGGTGACTAGAAACATTGACAATCGGAAGTACACGGAAACTTTTCCGTAATTATTTTGCAATACTCAAATGCGAATCATGGTAACGGTGCATTTATCATCGATATTTCCAGGATTGTCAACACCAAATACGCGTAGTAGCATGATTCAGGTTCGAGTGTCGATCTTCAATTGTCTT
>PGFW01053849.1:7875-25709 GCA_003123925.1 Haematobia irritans | reverse complement strand
AATATCAATGCCAAAACTGACCCAAATATCTGACAAACATACAAACACTCACACACACAAATCAACCACTCACAATAAAAGCATTTACAGTGAGAAATCGAAAAATAAAATTGGACTCGCTAGTAAAAAATTGTTGGTCTACAAGGCAGCTGATATGAAATGATTGCAATTTCAGGTCGTGCGTCTATTTCTAACAAGCCTGACAGATTTACTCAGTGACAGTTCATATATTTATTGTTTTACAACCTTACAAAAGAATTTTGATCTAGTCGCATTTTAGAATATTACGTTAATCGCGATTTGGAATTCATAGCGTGATTATGTGATTGCCTTCATTAATTGACAGGAAAATGACAATTTGCGGACGTTAGCAGTCCTGCACCAGATTTAACTGTGGCTTGTTGACATATGCCATCGCTTCGAAAAAAACTGGAGAAAAAAAGCAATAACAACACTAGATTGTGAAAGCCATTTGGCATGCAACGATTACCATATCCGCCTTAGGTTAGGGTTACTTCCGCCTTGCATTACAAATGAAATATTTCAGCGCGTGGAATTATTATCCGCTCTCAGTAATGGTGAATGACATTTTGTGAGAGTTTCTAGATTCTCTATGTGGTTTCACTGCAATGTGAGACACCATTTGACTCCGCTACTGCAGCAAAAAAAACACGTCGCCAAAAATACTGAAAATGTGTCTTATCTTGGTCCGACGAAGTTGGTGGCAAACATTGGCGCAGAAGCCATTAATTTGGACATGGCTTGCCATTAGCGACGGATGTGCCATCATTTCAATCAAGCCGTTACACTGTCATTTGCATCAGCTTACGGTGTGATTTAGAATTCTGGGGCTTTATATATAAATATTTAACTAGTACAATTACGGCGTAAGTTCGGTCAGGCAATCTTATTGTGCCTCCACATGGATTGCGTAGAAACTTCTACGAAGCGACTATCATCCACAATCGAATTACTTGCTTGTGCGTATCTTAAACTTTCTTAACTCGTTTTCCTACAATTATCCATAGGTGTATATATTAAGACAAAAAAAGGTATGTATAGGTAAGTCTTACAAATAACTTACGAATCGATATGAGACTTTTTACACGGGCTACTAGACGTAGAGAGCCAGAATTGATAATACGCGGTCGCTTATATGGGGGCTATATTACAATTTGAACTTTGATATGGGCCAATTTTTTGTGATTGGGTGGATCGATTTACCGTGTGGGCTATATATAACTATAAAAACCGATATGATAGTGTAGGCATGGTTGTTATACGCGACATATACTAGCACAATGTACCAAATTTAACTGACTCGGATGAAATTTGCTCCTCAAGGTGGCTCCCAAAACCAAATATCGGGATCGGTTTTATTATGGTGGGTCTATATATGATTAGCGACTTGATATTGGATCACTGTTTAGCATGGTTGTTAAATATCAATCAGTTACTACCACCACGTACCAAATTTCAACCAGATCGGATTTGAATTTTGCTTTCCAAAGGCACCGGAACGTCAATCTGTGGTGATCGGTTTATATGGACGGCCTATATATAATATGGGACTGATATGAACCAATTCGTGTATGGGTTGTTAGGGATACCAATGCTAACATCGACGTACAAATTTCAACCGAATCGATGATAATTTTGCACTCTTCCAAGGGCCTCCGGAGGGTCAATCTGGCGATCGTTTAATATGGGGGCTATATATAATTTATGGACCGATTCCGACCTATTTGCTGCAACGGTGTTTGAGGCCAATATATTAACAACACGTACCAAATTTCAATCTGAATAGATGCATTTTGTCTTCAAGAGCGGTCCGGAGGTCAAATCTGGTGATTCGGTTTTATGGCGGGCGTATATGTTATTTATGGACCGATAAGGCACCATTTTTGCATGGTCATTAGAGACTAGTATACTAACAGCTCCATGTACCAAATTTCAGCGGATCGGATGACATTGCTTCTCTTTGGAGGCTCCGCAACCAAATCGGGGAGATCGGATTATATGAGGGAATATATTATAATTATGCGACCGATGTGGACCAATCTTTTGCCCAGAGTTGGTGGAGACCATATACTTACACCATGTACCAAATTTCAGCCGGGATCGCGATGAAATTTGCTTCTCTTAGAGGCCTTCCAAAGCAAAAATTGGGGGTCCGTTTATTTATGGGCGGCTATACGTAAAAGTGGACCGATAGGCCCATTTGCAATACCCATCCGACCTACACTCAATAAACAACTACTTTGTGCCACGTTTCAAGTCGACTTGCTCCCGTTTCGTTCGAAAGTTAGCGGTATTTCAACAGACGGACGACAGACATGTCAGATCGCTCAGAATTTCACCACGACCCATTATATCATATACTTTTATGGGCGTCTTGAGCAATATTTTCGATGTGTTACCAAACGGAATGAACAAAGTTAATATACCCCCATCCTATGGTAGAGGCGTACTAAAAAGTTAAATTACGCATTTAGAATATGAAAAATCGCTTATAAAAATTCTTAACTAAAAGAACTCCGGCCGTATGTTTTAAAATGCAAGAACACCCTTGGCTCGAGGCCATTTTGAAAGTGCTTTAAAGTCGTGCCTTCAGAACAACTATTCAAATTTTTTTGGCTGGGTATGAGAAAGGCGACAAAGGACCTTGTTCACTGAGCTAAACATAGAGATCGGGCCCTTGCACTCAGTGATAAGAGGAGGAAGTTCACCACTGTGTTTAGCACATTCATGGATCTGATCGGGCTATTACAGATTTTGTCTTGACTTTAACAATTTTGGTAATGATTCCGAGCCAAAGAAGCAGAGAATACAAGTAAGGATACTTTTAAGACACTATTTTCTTTCAAATTTGGGGTTTGTGTACTTACTTGTAGGAAGCAAATTTGAATTTTTCGTTTTTTTTCAGCTTTTGCTTTCTTCAGTACCGCTATCAAACATCCTTTAAAACCGAATTGAACGCACAACTTTATTTTCCAAATTTCAGTCTCGCATCTTTCAGTAGAAATTATGCAGATGTTTCAGTCAAAAAACGTCTTTAAAATAAAAGTTTTGAAGAAACATGTCCTATTTTTTGAAAAGCAATTTTTTTGCTTTTTGTAGTCAAGACTGCAAAAAGACAACCAATTTAAAGACAGATTTAATGGTAGCAAAATCACTTTACGATTTATTAAGGACCAAACGACTTCATTGCAAAGTTTTATCGACCTTTTGGACAAGGGAAAAAACGTTATATTAGAAGAAATGCTTTCTTTAATGCTACGCTAATTGCATTCGCTATTTTTAAGGGATATGAAATCTTTGGCCTCAGGACAATTAAAAATTTTTATTTTTCTGTGCACTATACCTAAACCTAAACTCCTAAAAAGATATGGTCGAAGTCCACGCTGCGTGGAAGCAAAACTTGTTTGTAGCTGAATAATATCGCGAGAACGGATGCAACACATATGAAAAAATTAACTTGGACAAAAGCCATTAATTCCAAAACAAATCATCGAAACCCAAAATCACGATTTGAGTGCAGTTGGCTGGGTTTATTTATCGAGCTTGATCCTGTCTTACTTCATTTTCGTGTTTTGTTTTTATTGTTGGTTGTACTTAATATTCATACTTTGTTACTCGCCGAGCGTCCGTCCTAGCAATCAGTTTTGATCAAATTATTTGACAAAATTTCGTATAAAAATAAAGTTTTTGATAAAATTTTCTATAGCAAATAAAATTTTTCACAAAATTTTCATATAGAAATAAAATGGGACTTAAATTTTACTATAGAAATACAATTTTAACAAAATTTTTATAGAAATAAAAAATTTAGACATAATTTTTTTACTAGAAAAAAAAATTGTGACAACAATTTTTCTATCAGCAAAAGTAATTTAAGAACCATTTTCTATGGAAATATCAAAATTTTGCGAAAATTTGATATTGCGAAGTAAATTTTTACAGAAATTTTCCACAGAAATAAAATTCTTTTTTGGGTACAAAATTTTCATTATACATACAATTTTTGACAAAGCTTTTTCTTTTAGAAATAAAATTTTGATAAATTTTCTATAGAAATAAAATTTGACAAAATTTTCAATAAAGAATAAAATTTGATAATCTTCTATAGAAAAAAACAAGTTAAAGGAAAGTCTAAAGTCGAGGTGGGGCTGAACTACGTATCTATAACCCTGCACACTTTTGTAATCTGACAATTTTCGATACCATAGTCACAATCCTCAAATGTGTTGGTGGCCGATATCATAAAAGGTTTCCGCCAAATACATACATTTAAATATCACTCGATTTGGACAGAATTTGATAGACTTTTACAAAATCTATCAGGACTCAAAATTGTAAGTTGGATAATGCACTTAGGTGGAACAAAAGTTTTAGTCAAAAATATGTGGAAACATTTAAATCTGAAGCAATTTTAAGGAAACTTCGCAAAAGTTATATTAGATTTATCGCTCGATATATATGTATTAGAAGTTTAGGAAAATTAGAGTCATTTTTACAACAAATTTTTCGACTAAGCAGTGGCGATCTTAACAAGGAAAAATGTTGGTATTTTTGACATTTTTGTCGAAATGCAGAAAAACATTATATGGAGCCTTATGCTAAATCTGATACGATTTCAATACATTTTGGCAACACATGGAACTAATTACTATATTGGTTAACTGCTAGTGCAAGATTTCAACCAAATTGGCCCAAAACTCTGGCTTTCTGGGCCGCCATTATAAGTCCATATGCGGGCGAAAAATATATATTGGAAAGTATATCTAACTCTTGAAACGATTTCAATTCAAATTGGCCACGACATGCTATACTATCAATTTTACTCTTGTGCATTTTGCAAGCTAATCGCGAGATAAAACTCTGGCTTCATGTGGTCCCATATAATTGCATATCGGGCGAAAGGATATATATGGGCAGCTATATCTATACCTGAATCTATTTATCAACCAAATTTTGGACACCGCATAGCTACAATGCTAAATCTACTCCCTGTGCAAAATTTCAACCAAATTGGGCCATAAACTCTTGGCTTTATAGGACCATATTAGGTCCATACTCGGGCAAAGTATATATGTGAGCTATATCTAAGACTCTGAACGATTTCACATGCTCAATTTTCACACAACTTGACTATACTACTAATTGTACTCGTAGTGCAAAATTTCAACCAAATTCGTCCAAAAATCTGGCTTCTTGGGGCCCATATAAGTCCATATCGGGTGCCGAAAGACTATATCATGGGACGCTATATCTAAATCTGAACGATTTAAATCAAATTTTGCCACATTGGAACTATTACGACTAAGTTTATGTTGTACAAAATTTCAAGCAAATCTGCTATAAAACTCTGGCTGCTGCGCGTCCATATTAGTGCAATCGGGCGAAGATATATTAGCGGAGCTTATCTAAATTCTGAACCCGATTTCTTCCAAAAATCAATAGGTTCTATTCTGACCTAAAATAAGAACATGTGCCATACATTTGCAAGGCGATTGGACTTAATTGCGACCTCAGACTTTTGATCCAAACAATGTGTTCCAGACAGATGGGACGGACGGACGGACGCACCAGACGGACATGGCGTTATATCGACTCAGGGACCCACCCCTGAGCATTATTTGCCGAAGACACATGTGTCTATCTCGTCTCCTTCTGGGTGTTAACAAACACTATGCCACTAACTTATAATATCCTGCTTCCACAGTGCTGGCGCAGGGGTATAAGAAAATTGAGCAAAATTTTCTATAAGAAATAAAATTTTTGATAAAATCTTCTAAAAAAAATTGAGAAAATTTTTCTATAGAAATAAAATATTTTCATGTTAAGGCCTCGCATATCAACGCAAGGCTGGTTTTTTCGTCCAACATCAATTACTTCTACCATTAATTACAGATTTTAAATGCGAGCTAATTGGACATTGAAGATTAAGGAATTGTATTATTATGCTATTTGCAAATTGCCGAAATTTATTCTATTGCAAATATAAATGTTGGACAACAATTTTCGATAGAAATAAAATGTTGACAATATTTTCTATAGAAATAAAATTTTGACAAAATTTTCTATAGAAATAAAATGTTGACAAAATGTTCTATAGAAATAAAATGTTTGACAAAATTTTCTATAGAAATAAAATTTTGACAAAATTTTCTATAGAAATAAAATTTTAATAAAATTTTCTATAGAAATAAACATTTTTGACAAAATTATATATAAAAAAATTTTGATTCAAAATTTTTATAAAAATCAATAAAAAATACAATAGTACTGCATTTTCCATTCCTGGTGTTCAAGGCTTATTTAACTGAAATTTTAAAGATGAATTTTGTCCTAAAAAAGTTCTTAATACAATACTCTGCTTCTTGGGCTCGCGAATCATTTATTTACAAATTCACTTTGTGCTTAAAGACAAAATCATTGGACAACAGGGCATGCTTTTTTTTCTACTGTACCTTACATTCTATATCTCACAGCCGTATGGTAACCATACTATCATATACATATCTCTCGGCTATTAATGTGCCATTTCCAGTCTCAATCCTATATAATATAAACACTTATATAACCACGTCAAAAAGAAAAAACAAAAATCTATCCCTCTATATCTTATGAGCCATCCTACATTTCTCGGTCTGGCGAAAAGCAGAACTCAATCTGGAATTCACTGCTTTTGACTGTCTGGAGAGATAAAATAACCAAACGAATGGTATCTGTTGATCGATCTCTATATCTCTCAAAAGAACCACATATTTAATTTTGCCAAAATGTTAACTACCTTGTTTCTTTATCTCAATTTGCCACGCACATTAAAGAGATCCCATAGAAACACTTGTGTTGGCCTAATGTTTTGCAAGCTAAAGTGCTCATCATTTGCGTTAGTAAATTAAATTCCTTATATATAATCATCTCATATACACTCGTGCCATCTGGGTTGTAGTTATTGCATACTTCCAAGAACATTATGGATTTTTTATTAGAAAATGGAAGCATTTTGTAATTAGGCTCTTTGACGGCAAAAAGGCATTAGAACTAAAATTTAATTGTTATCTTACTCTACGTAGAGGTAATATCTTATATGCCAACTGGGTGAATTACAACAGCCACGGGTTATAGCATTTCACTTATTTATTGTTGGGCACTTAACAACAAGAAAGTTGTTTGCTCCGAATTTAATGATGATAAAATCTCTGTTTTAAGAATCCAATCTCTCTAAGAACTTATTTTTAACAAGGTAAGTTGCAGTTGGTACATGATACTCTGTGAGGAATGTCACATCTATAAAATAAAATAAACTAAAATACGGAATACCTTTTCAGGATATATATCAGCAGCAAATTAAAATACATAGAAAACGTAAGAAAGGGTACAACTTTTAGGCACGATCTCCAATTAGAGTGGTAACAAACTGCAGTCATATCTATCTCATATATTATTTAAACACAAAATCGAATGCCTACATTTTTATTTCTGGCCCTTTTCCCCAAATTACGACGCTTCGTCCAAAAAAAATATCCAATAAATTGTTGGACCAGTTTTTTTAATAAAGAAATAGGCTTGCGTAGAAATCGATAAAGTAATCAGGGTTTGGCTGATAAGTCCCCGTCTGAAAAACATAGATGGCGTCGCTAGTATTAAATGCATATTATTTTTGTATATAGTACCAACCTTCATATATTGATTCGTGTCAAAATTTATATTCTATATCTATATTGAGATGTACTAAGCAACTTAATATAATATCTATATATATAAAAAGAATTTTCGTTTGATGAAAATCTTGTTTTCTGAAGCGAAAAAAATACGGTGGAAGCAAAAACTTGGCTTGATAATGATGTTTGCCGGACTCTGCCACAGGGAAATCAACAAAATGATTGGTATGCAAAATTCAAGCGTGGATTGCCGAAAAGGCTGCGTTAACGACGAAAACATAAAAAAAAATCCAACAAAATGATTTTGAATGACCGCTAAAATGAAAGTTGATCGAGATAGCAGGAGGCCTTAAAGATATCAAAGGAACGTGCGTTGGTCATCAGGGTTGGGCTGTCAGCACAACTGCCTGACCTTTTGCGCACGATATCTCCTATCTATCTTCTAAACCATACTGGTAGAAAACACCAAATTTGAATAGAACCAAGAAATATCTGAAATTTTTTAATTTTGTTGGATAGCATTCGCCTGATGAGTTTCTGCAGAACATTGTGAAAGTTTTCCCATGGTCAAGCCTATTTTCTTAGGCTCTCCACCTCGCACACATCCTCTCTCTCACTCCTGCCCACACCTCACCCTTTGGGGTTATATTGACCATGTATAATTAATATTCTATAAAGGACGAGAAAATCACGGTTACCCTGATCTACTATATATATCTATTATAGTTTGATATTAAGTGTGGCGGACTAAAACCGAAAAATGTGAACATTCTAAGAATGTGAAACACTTCTTCGCACCATAACAATCGTTTCTTTTGGATAATTCATCAATTCGCTGGCCTTACTTGACGCGACTAAGTATTTTCCAGTTTGCGACCTTTTGTTACTTTTTCTACATTTAACGACGCGTATGTTGACTTTTTACGACGCTTTAACAACTTTGCCGTCTATCTCGCAAACCTAAAAAAGTTTTGATACATGACCATCTCTGTTTTTTGTCATATCAAACTTTTTTAGGTTGCGACTGTCGCAAAGTTGTTAAACGTTCAAAATCCCATCATTACGCTCCGAAATGTAGAAAAAGTAACAAAAGTCTTGCAAACTGAAGTTATTATATTTTCTTTTTAGTCGCGTCAAGTAGCAGCGTAGATTCGGATGATATCCAAGACCGATGTATGCTGTATCGAGAAGTTCTAACTTGAGGAATGTCACAATTCTCCTCCTCTAGTCCCCACATTTTCCCTATGCCTTTGTACGAGTACATGTACCGTCTGGATTTTCTCGTCCTTTCTTAGCTTTAAGTTCAGTCTCATGTCCAATATAACCCCAAGGTATTTTGCACACTCAACAACGGCGAATTTTCGATACCACCTAAGGAAAATAGGCCTTGACCATCGGGAAAACTTGCACGAAATTTCTGCCAGAAACTCACAGCGAATGCTATCAAACAAAATTAAAAAAAATTTTCAGGTAATTTCTTCCTATTCAAAAATTTGGTCTTTCTACAGTTGAGTTTACCGACACCGTAGCAAATGTTATGTCGCAAAAGTCACAGTTCTCTGATGACAGGCCAAACCCTGATGACAACAACACGTTCCTTTGATATCTTTAAGGCCTCTGCCTATCTCGATCAACTTCCATTTTACGCCGTCATCAAACAATCATTTGTGGATTTTTTTATGTTTTCGCTCGTTAACCACCTCTTTCGGCATGTCCACGCTTGAATTTTGCATACCAATGCAATTTATTGGTTTGATTTCCCTGTGCAGAGTCCGGAACACTCATTATCAAGCCAAGTTTTTGCTTCCACCGTATTTTCCCTTTCAGAAAACAATGATTTATCAACAATCACGAACATTCCTTTTTTTTCCATTTTTTGTCACAACAACAAAAAGTGCGCCTCACAGCAAAGACGGCTCTTATCTGCACAAAACTGAATTGACTTACAGACTTAAAATTTTGAACGAATCCATTGTTGAAGGTTGGTACTATATAAAAATAATATGATTTAATTACTAGCGACGCCATCTATGTTTCAGACCGGGGACTTATCACGCCAACCTGTTTATTTTCCGATTTTCTACAGCAGGAGCCTATTTCTTTATTAAAAAAAAAACTTGAGCCGTCAACCCAATTTACTTGGATATTTTTTTGTTACGAAAAGCGTCG
Source organism: Haematobia irritans (assembly GCA_003123925.1). Lineage (NCBI taxonomy): Eukaryota > Metazoa > Arthropoda > Insecta > Diptera > Muscidae > Haematobia > Haematobia irritans. Next base: position 15,870 of record PGFW01053849.1, on the reverse strand, counting down.
TCAATTGGACAAGGGCGACCCAGAAAAATTGTTAGCATTCGATTTTTTGTGTTTATCTTAGTAGGATAATATGACCTGCAGTTTGTTACACTCTTAATTGAAGATCTCCTAAAGTAGTACCCTTTTCTTCTTTTCTATTGTATTTTTATTTGTTGCCTGACTATATTATCCTGAAAAGGTATTCCGTATTTTAAGGTTTATTTTATTTATAGATGTGACATTCCTCCACAGAGTATCATTACCAAACCTGACTTACTTGTTAAATAAGTTCTGAAGAATCATTTTAAAAACAGAGATTGTCCATCATTAAAATTCAGCAAACAACTTTTCTTGTTGGTTAGTGCCCACGAATAAAAGTGACAGCTAATAATCCCGTGCTGTTGTAAATTACTCCAGTTTTGGCATCAATAGCTTTCCTCTACGTGTAGTAACGATAAAACAATTAATCTTTAGTTCTATGCCTTTTTGCGCAAAAGGAGCCCCTATATAAAATGCCTTCCATTTTCTAATTAAAATCCATCATGTCTTGGAAGTAGCTAATAAACTACAACCCAGATGGGCACACTCTTATAGTGAGGTGAAAATTTATCTGGAAATTAATTTACTACGCAAATAGAGCACTGTTTTAGCTGCCAAAAAACATTAGGCCCACACAATTGTTCTATGGATCTCTTATGTCCGTGGAAAATTGAGATAAGAAAAACCATAGGTAGTTAACATTTTGGCAATTATATTGTGGTTTCTTGTTGTCAATCAACTCAGACCATTCGTTGGTTATTTTATTCTTCCAGACAGTCCAAAAAAGCAGTCGATTCAAATTGAGGTTTGCCTTTTGCCGACCGAGAAGAGAATGGTAATGGACTAATAAAAAATTATGGTGATGTTTTGCTTTTTTTTTTTTGAACGTGGGTTACTATCATTGCTCTCGTGCTGGAAATGAGCACATTTAATAGCCGCAGGAATACAGTGCGTACAATTGTGGAAGTCATATTGGTATTACCATACGCTGCTGGTGCAGATCATAAGACTGTAAGGTACAGTGAAACAAAAAAGCATGCCCTGTTCAATGATTATTATAGTCTTACACTAATGGGAATTTCGGTATTGATTCGAGCAATAAGTAAGCAGAGTATTGTATTAAGAACTTTTTTTAGGGACAAAATCTCTTTAAAAATTTCAGTCAGAGTCACATTGACACAGGAAGGAAAATGCTACATACATTGTACTTTTTTTTTGATTTCTATAAAAAAATTTTTGTCAAAAATTATTTCTATAAAAAATTTGTGTCAAAATTTATTCTCTATAGAAATTATTAAAATTTTATTTCTATAAGAAAATTTTTGTCAAAATTTTATTTTCTATAGAAAATTGTCAAACATTTTATTTCTATAGAAACATTTTGTCAACATTTTATTTCTATAGAAAATTTTGTCAAAATTTTAAATTTCTATAGAAAATTTTTGGTCAACATTTTATTGTCTATCGAAAATTTCTGTCAAACATTTGTATTTCAATAGAAAAATTTCGCAATTTCAATAGCATAATAATACCAATTCCTTAATCTTCATGTCCAATTAGCTCGCATTTAAAATTGTAATTAATGTTAAAGTAAATTATTTGGACGAAAAACCAAAGCCTGCGTTATATTCAGCGGGCTAACATTGAAAATATTTTATTTCTATAAGAAAATTTTCTCAATTTTTTTTAAGAAGATTTTTATCAAAATTTTATTTTCTATAGAAAAATTTTCTCAATCTTCATATACGCCTGCGCCACACTGTGCCGGAACAGTGTATTATAATGTTTAGTGCATCATGTTTGTAACACCAGAAGGAGACGAGATAGAACATGGTGTCTTCGGCAATAATGCTCAGGGTGCAGTCCCTGAGTCGGATATAAACCATGTCCGTTCTGTGCGTCCGTCCCGTCCGTCCAATCTGTCTGTAGAACACATTTTTTGTGGATCAAAGTCTAGGTTCGCAATTTAGAGTCAATCGCCTTCAAATTGGCACATGTTTCCTAATTTAGGTCGAATAGAACCCTCATATTTTGGAAGAAAATCGGTTCAGATTTAGATATAGCTCCCATATATATTCTTTTCGCCCGCATATGGCACTAATAATGGACCCAGCAGCCAAGAGTTTTATACAGATTTTGTTGAAATTTTTACACAACTAACACTTAGTCGTATAGTCAAGTTGCAAAATTTGATTTAAATCGCGTTCAGATTCTAGATATGCCTCCCATATATCATCTTTCGCCCCGATATGACTTATATGGCCCGCAGAGAAGCCAGCATTTTTGGCCGAATTTTGCGTTGAAAATTTTGACACTACGAGTATCAATTAGTAGTATAGTTCAAGTGTGCAAAATTTGAATTGAAATCGGTTCAAGATTTAGATATTAGCTCCGCATATATATCTTTATTCGCCCGATATGGACTTATATGCGTTACCTAAAAGCCAATGTGTTTTTTGGCCCAATTTGGTTGAATTTTGCACATGGGGAGTAGATTTAGGCATCTGTAGCTATGCGTCGCCAAAATTTACGTGTATGAAAATTTAGATTCAGGTTATAGATTGCTCCCATATATATCTATCGCCCCGATATGCAATTATATGGACCCAGAAAGCCAGAGTTTTATCCCCGATTAAGCTTTGCAAAAATGCACAAGGAGGTAAAAATCGATAGTATAGTCATGCTGCGCCAATTTGATTGGAAATCTTTTCGAGATTAAGATATACTTTCAATATATATTTTTTCGCCCGATATGGACTGTTATTATGGCCCAGAAGCCAGAGTTTCTGGCCCAATTTTGGTTGAAAATCTTTGCCACTAGCAGTACAATTAGTAATATAGTCATGTGTGCCAAATTTGATTTAAACGGTTCAGATTTAGATATTAGCTCCCATATATATGTTTCTGATTTCGACAAATAAATTGTCAAAATACCAACATTTTCTTGATTAAATCGCACTGCTTAGTCGAAAAATGTATTTGTAAAAATGACTCTAATTTTCCTAAACTCAATTACATAATATATCGAGCGATAAATCATAAATAAAACTTTTGCGAAGTTTCCTTAAAAAATGCTTCAGATTAAATGTGTCACATATTTTTTTACTAAAATTTTGTTTCCACCCTAGTGCATTATCCAACTTTAAATTCTTTGCAATGTCCTATTAGATTTGTAAAAAGTCTCACAAATTCTGTCCAAATCGAGGTGATATTTAAATGTATGTATTTTGCGGACAAAACCTTTATATATGAGCACGCCAAACACATTGACGGATGTGATATGGTATTTCGAAAATCTTAGATTACAAAGTGAGTGCAGGGTATAATATTAGTTTCAGCCCCACCCCGACTTAGACTTTCCTTACTTGTTTTTTCTATAGAAGATTTTATCAAAATTTTTATTTATAATTGAAAATTTTGTTCAAAATTTTTATCTATAAAGAAAATTTTATCAAAAATTTTATTTCTAAGAAAAGTTTGTCAAAATTGTATGTCTCTTTAATGAAAATTTTGTCAAAATTTTATTTCTGTGGAAAATTTTTGTTAAAAATTTTACTTCCAATATCTGAAAAAAATTTTTTTTTTCGCAAAAATTTTATTTCCATAGAAAATGTTCTTAAATACTTTTGCTTATAGAAAAATTTTTCACAATTTTTTTTTTCTATAAAAAATTATGGTCAAAGTTTTATTTCTATAAAAAATTTTGTTAAAATTTGTATTTCGTAATAGTAAAATTTAGTCCACATTTTATTTCTATAGAAAATTTGTGAAAATTTTTATTCTATAGAAATTTCTTATCAAAACTTTATTTTATAGAAAATTTTGCTCAAAATTTGATCAAAACAACAAAATTATATTTAAGTACAAACCAACACATTAAAAACAAAACACGAATGAAAGTAAAGTAAGCCAGGAATTCAAGCTCAAAAATAAACCCAGCCAACTGCACTCAAATCGATGGATTTGTTTCGATGATTTTGTTTTGGCAACTTATAATGCGCTTTTGTCCAAGTGTTAATTTTTCAATAATGGTTAGCAATCCGCTCTCTCGCATATATCAGCCACAAACAAGTTTCTCCAGCATGCAGCGTGGACTATCGACCATTCTTTAGGAGTCTAGGTTAGCGTATTAGTGCACAGAAAAAAAATATTGTTCCTGAGGCCAAAGATTTCAGTAATCCTTAATAAACGAATGCAAATTTAGCGTAGCCATTCAAGAAGAAGCATTTCTCTAATATAACGTTTTTTCCTTGTCCAAAAGTCGATACAAACTTTGCCAATGAAGTCGTATTTTGTCCTTATATATTAAGTGATATTTGTCATTAAATTGGTCTTTAAATTGGTTAGTCTTTTTGGCAGTCTTGGACTTACAAAGCCAAAACAATTGCTAAAAAATAGCGAACATGTTTTTTTCAAAACTTTATTTAAAGACGTTTTTTTACTTGAACACCATTCGCATAATTTCTACTGAAAGTCGAGACTGAATTTGTGGAAAAAATAAAGTTGTCGTTAATTCGTATTTTCAAAGGATTTTGATAAGCGTATGAAGAAAAAAAGCTGAAAAAAAAACGAAAAATCAAAATTTTGCTTCCTACAAGTAAGCTTACACAAACCCAAAAATAAAAATTTTGAAAGGAAAATAGTGTCTTAAAAAGTATCCTTACTTCGTATTCTCTGGCTTCTTGGCTCGGAATCATTACCAAAATTGTTAAATCAAGACAAAATCGGTAATAGCCCGATCGTCCATTGCTGCTACCACAGTGCACGTAACCATTCTTCTCTATCAGCTGGTGCAGCCCGATTTCTATGTTTTAGCTCTATGACAGGTCCCTTGCTCCCTTTTCCATACCCAAGCAAAAAATTGGTGGAAGTTGTCTGAAGCACGACTTTAAAAAGCCACTTTCAAAAATGGCACTCCAAGGGTGTTCTTCATTTTAACTCACGCCGGAAAAGTTCTTTAGTTACGAATTATTTTGATAACCGCATTTTTCATATTCTAAATGCGTAATGTAACTTTTTATAGCCTCTACCATTTAGGATGGCGCGGTATATTAACTTTGTCATTCCACGTTGGCTAACACAGTCGAAATATCTGCTCTAAGACCCCATCTAACAGCATATATATTCGGGTCGTTGGTGAAATTCTGAGTCGATCTGCAGGCATGTCTGTCGCGTCCGTCTGTTGAAATCACGCTAACTTTTCGAACGAAACCAGCAGTCGACTTGAAACGTGGCACAAGATTAGTTGTTATTGATGCTAGGTTCGATGGTATTGCAACAAATGGGCCATATCGGTATCCACTTTTACGTATAGCCCCATATAATAACGGACCCCCAAATTTGGCTTGCAGGCCTCTAGAGAAGAAATTTCATTCCGATCCGGGCTTGAAATTTGGTACAGGTGTAAGTATATTGGTCTCCACCAACTATGCAAAATTGCCGGTCCACATCGGCTCCATAATTATATATAGCCCTCATACTAAACCGATCCCCCGATTTGGCTTGCAGGAGGCCGTCCAAGAGAAGCAAATTTCTATCCGATCCGGCTGAAATTTTTCGGTACATGGTGTTAGTATATAGTCTCTTAATGACCATGCAAAAAATGCGTCCTATCGGTCCATAAATTATATATTAGCCCCCCATACAAACCGTCACCAAGATTTGACATCCGACCCTCTTGTGTAAGACAAAGAACTGCATTCTGCATTCAAAGATTGAAAATGGTACGGTAGGTGTTAAATTATCGGCTCCAAACCACACCCGTTTGCACAAATAGGTCGGAATCCGCGTCCATAATTATATATAGCCGCCCATATAAACCGATCCCCAGATTTGGACCTCCTCGGAGCCCCTCCTTCGGAGAGCAAAACTTCATCCGATTCGGTTGAAATTTCGTACGTTGATCGTCTAGCATCATGGTATTCAACAAACCATACACGAATTGTTCATATCAGTCCATAATCTATCATCATAGCCTCCCAGTGTGAGTAAACCGATCCCCACGATTTTGACTTCCGGTGGCCTTTTGGAGAAGCAAAAAATTCATCCGATCTGCTATGAAATTTGGGTACGTCGTTAGATATTGATATTTTAACACCATGCCTCCTGAAAAGTGATCCACTATCAGTCCATAAGTCATATATAGACACCCATATAAACCGATCCCGACATTGGTTTTGGAGCCACTTGGAGGAGCAAATTTCATCCGAGTCAGTTAAAATTTGGTACATTGTGCTAGTATATGTCCGTTAACAACCATGCCTAACTAGGTCCATACTCGGTTATAGTTAATATATAGCCCACAGGTAAATACGATCCCCCCAATCACAAAAATTTGGCATATCAAGTTCATATGTGTATATAGCCCCAATAAGCGGACCCCGTATTTCAATTCTGGCTCTCTAGGTCACGTAGACCCGTTGTAAAAGTCCAATCGATTCGTGAGTTATTTGTAGACTTACCTATACATACCTTTGTCTAATATATACACCTATGGAAATTTAGAAAACGATGTGTAAGAAGTTTTAAGATTACCACAAACGCCAACGTAATTCGATTGTGGCATGATAGCCTTTCGCTACGAAGTTTCTACGCAATCCATTTGGTGGAGGGCACATAAGATTTCGGCCCTGACGAACTTACGGCCGTATTCTTACTAGTTAAAATATTTATAATATAAACCCCAGATATTCTAATTCACACCGTAAGCGATGTTGCAATGCAGTGTTAACGGCTGTTGAAATTGATGGACATCCGTTCCATGGAAAGCCCATGTCAAATTAATCGCTTCTGCTCTGCGCCAATTTTGCACCACTTCCGGACCAAAAAGAACATTTTCAGTACTTTTTTGGCGACGTGTTTTTTGCTGAGTAGCGGAGTCCAAATGGTGTCTCACATTGCAGTGAAACCACATAGAGAATCTTAGAAACTCTCACAAATGTCATCACCATTACTGAGAGCGGATAATATTCCACAGCTGAAAATTTCATTTGTATGCAAGGCGGATAACCTAACCTAAGGCGGATATGGTAATCGTTGCATCCAAATGGCTCACAATCTAGTGTTGTTATTGCTTTTTTTCTCCCAGTTTTTCGAAGCGATGCATCATGTCAACAAGCACAGTTAAATGCTGCAGGACTCTAACGTCAGCCAAATTGTCATTTTCCTGTCAATTATGAAGCAATCACACTATCACGCTTGAATTCCATCGCGATTAACTGTATTTCTAAATGCGATAGATCAAAATTCTTTTGTAAGGTTGTAAACAATAAATATATGAACTGTCACTGGAGTAAATCTGTCAGCTGTTAGAAATGACCACGACCTGAAATTGCAATCAATTTCATATCAGCTGCCTTGTAGACCAACAATTTTTACTAGCGAGTCCAATTTTATTTTTCGAATCTTCCACTGTATGCTTTTATTGTGAGTGTTGAGTTTGTGTGTGTGAGTGTTTGTATGTTTGTCAGATATTTGGGTAGTTTGGCATTGATATTCAAATGGAACTGTGTTGGAAAGTTTGCCCGCCTATTTGTTGATTTTGTTTGAATTCGTTGTTGGTTGGCTTGTGCTAAAGACAGCAAGCAGTCCATGATTGTTGTCCTTTCCTAAGGCATTTATAGAGAATTTCATCCGCTACTGAGTTATGTTTAACCTCAAACCACTCGAAAATACAGATTTCAGCTTAGTACAAGTGCGTATCTGGGTTTCCATTTCTTGCTATTGCCCTTTTGCCAACATTTGTTTACTGGCGGTTTATGTTAATTTTTGTTGTTCTTTCCTGGGCATTGCTCATTTCTATCCTTGGAGATGTGTTTTAAGGCCAAGGTTCGTATTGAATGTAGCATTTTTCTGAATATATACATATTTGGTTGTATTTTGTTTTTTTTTTGCGTGTTTTCGTTTCATTTGCTTTGTGGAATTGTTTTCTTTTTGTTTGCGTTGTTGTTTGGATCCCTGGAAAATTCGCATAATTTA
>PGFW01053841.1:14830-25747 GCA_003123925.1 Haematobia irritans | reverse complement strand
CACAAACAATTATTAAACCCAACCGTTAAATAAAACGTGCAACATGTAGCAAGCAACAGCAATCAAAACCTGGTCGTTGTCGTGGTCGTTGTAACTGCGTTACTTGTACGCATCTTCTTCGGTGGCTGTGGCTAGAGTCTTCCGTTTGGTGGGTTGAATGGTGGAGGGATGGTTGATTTCTAACAACTCGATTTAGTATTTGAGTGTCGTCGTTCATTTGCTTTGTCTCTTGGCTTGGGATTTTTGGTCTATGGTGATTTAAAAGTCACGCAATAATTATTGAAATTGCTCATTTTGTCTGTCCATCCGTCTGTCTGTTTGTATTCCCCTACCTTAGCGTACCAACATTACACAGCAACCAAATGTCGTCGTCGTCACCATCATGATCATCACCAGCATCATAATCATCATCATTGTTGTCCATTGCATTTGAAGCGTTTTTCGGTGCGTTTTAGCAATGTATTACATGATTTGCCGTATGCGCAGTTATGTGCCATCGAACGCTTTGGTTTTGTGGCACAAAGTCGTTGCCATAATTTCTTCTTATAAAGAAATCGCGCTTCGTATACAACAGACGGACGGACCGATGGTTGGAGAGACTTCAAATCATGAATTGCTAACTGTGGCTCACTTTGGCGTTTTTATTTTTATTTCATCCTTCAATGGAGTGTGGGAACTTTTCTTGCGTCTATGCGGTATTTGGAAATATTTCAAAGCAATAAAATATCCAAAATCACTTATCCGAAATGCATAAAATATTCTTAGAGCATGGTTGCGTTTCATTTCCAATCTTGGGAATGATGATATAAAGTTAAAAGTGCTACAAAATGTTTTGATAGCCTTTACCTCATTATGATCAGTTAATACCTTATGGGAAAATGGAAATGAAGAATTCAAATCTCCTGGAGTATGAAAGAAAACTATGCATATTTAATGGGCAGCTTCCGGTATTTATTTTAAAGACGACAAAGGTGACACATGCAACCTGTATATATTCTACACGCAAAAAGAGAATGAGTTCCTCCCAAATGGAATTTTATACAAACGAACATAAAGATTTTTTTGCAAACACTGAAGTCTTTTACAGGATATGATAAGAATTTAATAAACACTAGTGAAAACAATGGTTTAAATTTTCTTGCTAACTTAATCGCTGCTATATCTCTCACTTCCACATTAAATAAATAAATACACAAATAAAAAAAAAAAAATAAAAAAATCTATTGGAGGGCAGAAACAAATATCGGTACCAGACGACGGAAAAATCTTGCTCAGGCACACTCACGCACGATATGTTTGGTAGCACTCACGCTTACGAATACTCACGGAAGAAAAATCCGTACTAACGCACACTCACCCACGAATAACATTTAAAGGCTCTCATGATCAGAATGTTGTGACCAACGAGAAATCTCGCGTCATTTTATGAGTAATTTGGAAATCTAGAGTTTTAGAACCATCAAAATAGGAATGTCGATGATCGGTCCATGTTTTGGTATATGCACCGCATATAGGCCGATTCCGCCGATTTACTTCTATGTCTTCTACTGAAACCCTATTTCAATCACCGAAATTTACCGTTATATGATACCGTATATGTGTGGATCGGATGTGGTTTTAGCCTATAAGGCCGCATACAGCCCGATTTTACTATGTAACTTTGATGGCTTTATTCATTTGGCTTGAAAATTTAAAATCTAGAGTTTTTTGTGACTATAAAAAGGGTTCCGAATAAATGTGAATCGGTATTTTGGTATATCTTACCTATAAACACCGCTCCGATTTGCTGAATTTTGGGCATCTGCATGTTAGGTTAGGTTAGGGTGTCAGCACGAATATTCAGGCTTGCACTTAGACTATTCAGCTCCCATTGTGATACCGACATTGGAACTTATCCTTACACTGAGTGCTCCATGTTAACTCAAATTACAAAGGGACCTACCTTTATAGTCCGAGTGCGAACTGCGTCACAGTTGCAGTGAAACCACTTAGAGAAGCTTTGAAACGCCTCAGAAAGTCCACACAGCATTACTGATGGGTATAATCCACCGCTTGAAAAACTTTTTGGTGTTCGGTCGAAGCAAATCGAAGCCCACGACCCTTTGTTGTATTGACCAAGGCGGGCTAATGCTAAACCATGCACCACCGGTGGCTCCCGGGTGGCAATGTTATAGGCATAGGCACCCCATATAGACTATTTCCCCGATTTAATCTCCTTGGACTTTAAACACGTAGTTTTATCTCGCTTGAAATTGTAACGATTTAGTTTTAAAAGGCATCAATATGGACGCGATTTCGACTTCTCTTGAAAGGGTATAGAAGTTGCGCAATGATCATGAAAGTTGGTTTAAATTGTAAAGTAAATTTCCAGATTTACTTCTCTAATAATTTTTAATAATGGTGTAAAAATCTATAGATTTTAAATTTCAATCAAAGCGTTTTTAAATTATTTCTATATATCATTCTATAATTTTGGAGCATAATATTATCAGTAACCCCTAGCTGAAAAGATTATAGTTTTTGCAGAGAGTTAACTTTTATTTGATATTTTGAGAATCATGGATTTAGGTGTAAGATATTGTCCGAGAAACTTCGCTGTACGGCCATAATCTAACTGGGAATATACTTCGTTAATTTACCATTATTTGTGAAAGGAATTTGAAGCATATGTATGTTGTAGATAATATAATTTACTGATATTAAGCTTTTTAATTAAACAAAACGATTATTTTGGGTTCCTAAACAGTTATAATACTCACAAAATTGATAAAAATAATTTTTGTCTTTGTCCTTTGTGCCTTGGCTTCGGTAATAAGTAAATTAACATTATTTTAACACTGTGAATGTGATTTTGGTAAAGATTATTATTGTTGTGGTTAGATTTTTGCAAAAAATATTTCCTCGTCCTATATCAGCGGTACTGGCATATATACCATTTTGACAAAATTTTCTAGAAAATAAAAATTGTAAACAAAATTGCTATACGAAGATAAAATATTTCCAATAGGAAATACAATTATTTGACAAAGTTTTCCATATAGAAATTAAAATTCTTGAACAAATAATTTCTAAATAGATAATTGTAACAAATTTAAACAAAATTTCTACAGAAATAAAGTTACAAAATTTCTACAGAAAGAAATGTGAAAAAATTCTATAGGCAAATTAAATTTGACCAAAACCCTCTACAAAAATAAAATTCTGGACAAAAATTTCTTTAAAAAATAAATTTAGACAACATTTCAATATCTTTTTTATACCCTATAACCACATAGTGGTAATGCTAAAGGGGTGATTTGTTAAGAGCTTGATAACTTTTTTTTTTTAAAAAAACGCAATAAAATGTTGCTAAAATCTCACGGTTCTTTAATTGAAAATCTTAGATTGGTCATGACAATTTAGCTTTTTGAAGATAATTTATTTAAATGTTGACCGCGGCTGCGTCCTTGAGTGGTCGCTGTCGAAAGTCCAATTTGGTGCAACTTTTTCGAGCCATTTCGGCCGGATAGCCCGAATTTCTTCCCGAGAATGATTGTCTTCCAAAGCTGGTAATAGTCTGCGTTAATTTCGTAGACTTTAGACTTGACGTAGCCCACAGAATAAAAATATGTCTAAAGGTCGTTCAAATCGCATGATCGTTGGTGGCCACTTACCGTCCATTTCTTGAAGTATGAATTGTCTCCTCCCGAAGTTGTTCCCTCAAGAAAGGGGCCCATAACGAATCGGCGCAGCCTGTGTGGCATGTAAGCGTCCATCTTTTGAAACCGACATGTCAAACGCAAAGATTCAGTTCTTACCATTTGGCACAAAAAGTTTGTTAGCAATGTCGAACGATGAGCGATGCCATTGCATCCCGTAACGGTTGGCCGGTTCCCAACAGCACTATTGAAAAATACGGTCCAATGATTGCCACTCAGCGTAACCAAAATCCACATTCCAAAACAGTGCATTTTTCTGGGATGCATCGGTGCAGTTCTTGAACGAGCCTTCTGGTGTGCTCTTCACTCGTCAAATGCGGCAATTTTGCCTTATTTACGTAGGCGCATTCAACCAAAATGAGCCTCATGCGCGAACAAAATTTTCATGAAAAAGAGCTGGGTATTTTCTGCCACTGATTTGGTATATAAAATTCAATGATTGTTGTCAAGCGTTCTCGTATAAAATCTAATTCATGAAATGAAATTCAAAGCATAGCGGACATGCTTCTCTTGACACTCGATGTCCTGAAATCCCACGTGATCTGTCAAATACTAAATGTCATGAAAAATCCCTGAACACTCGAAAAGAACACCTTTATAATAATTGATCGGCCCAAAAAAATGTGTTTGCGCTAACCAGAATGTTGATTTTAACAAACCCCAATAAATATATACTGATCGGACTCCAGAATCACCCCTCCTGACGATCTAGCGCTTTGTGTCCGCCGTCTGCCATGGTAATTTGTTGTTTACAATAGGATTCCCGGTCGCAATTATAACACGACTTTGATGAAATTTGGTACAGGGAGTTTTTTGGAGCACACAGGACCGAACGCATATTGAATTTGGAAGAAATCAGGTATCCAATTTAGATATAAACCCCCATAATTAATATATCTGCACGATTTCGACAAATGGGGTACGTTTTGCGCTTTTCAAAAAGCGATCGCACCCGAAATTGCAAAAGGTAACTTTTCCCATCGCGCTCTTCAACGTCTGCAAAATTTCATCCAAATCGGTTTCAGATTAGATATAAGCTCCAATTAATATAAATGTATCGCCACGATTTCCGGCCAATTGGGCCACAAAACCTTAGTTATCAACACTATCTTACTAAAAAGTGTGGCTAAATATAATCTTCTATAGACTAAGATGTGCAAAAAATCATCGAAACGGTTTCAGATTTAGCTGATACCCCATAAATATGTACCGCCCTATACTATGTTTCTAAAAATTGGCCTATAAACCCTCATTTATCAACCAGATCTTACTTCAAATTTTGGCCTTCATATAGCGACTACTATAGTGCAAAAAAAATCATCGAAATCCGGTCAAGATTTACGAATATTCGCCCCATTATATATGTATATGCCCGATTTCCCAAATTTGGCCATAGCACCCTAATTTATTAACCGAATCATTAATCTAAAGAGTTGGCTAGATCCAGTCCTCTATAGTACTAACTAATGTGCAAAATTTCATTGCGAAATCGTCTTCACGATGTAAGTATAATAGCTCGCCTAAATATGTTACACCAACCGATTTTCCAAAAAATTGCAGACGCCGCCTAAAACGCTTTATGTTTGACCAATAAAAGGCCCTATTTCTTAACTGATCCCTTACTTCAAATGCTTGCAACAAGTACGTTTTGGTGGTATTAAATAAACCAGCAAAATATTAATGCAATTGGTTGCAGATTTGGTATATAATCTTCCTGATCGCTTCCCATATATATGCATCGCTCGATTTTCCCAAATTTGGCCAAGTACTCTTATTGTATTTAAACCAAGGTACCTCAAATTTCAAATTTTGATGTACAGCCCGATCGTAACTTATATCGTACTTGGTATAGCTCTACATAAGAATAGTTGGCTCGATTTTAAGCAAAATTTGTATTTATTACCTCACACTAATTTAACTAATTTTCTCTTTTTTTAATAATGGGCTGCAAATTATTAGTGCTAATACTAACTCCGAAGTGCAAATATTCAAACGACAAGCCGAGTGTGCTAAGAAAGTAGGGAAATGCCTTATACAGGGTTTTTCTAATATTACAGTCTTGTAGGACGTAGCCACAAGTAGACAGGTTTTCACTCAACACCAATTTGTAATAATTTTTACATTTGGGTGGCTCTAGAGGAGGAAATTATAAGCCGGCAAGGCTTGATCTTTAAACAATTGTGTGGTAAATCTTTTATTCTGTAGATAAATTTGTCAAACATTTTATTTCTATAGAACATTCTTGTCAAAATATGATTTCTCATAGAAATTTTGTTTCAAAATATTGATTTCTATAAAAAATTTCTCAAAATTTTATTTTCTGTTGAATTTTTTACTCAAATTTTAATTTCTATAGAATTTATTGTCAAAATTTTATTGATAAAGATTATACAAAAACGATACTAATTTGGTATAATTCTAACCAACTGTGGCAACGCGTGGTCGTATACAAATTATATTCAATTAATAATACTTTGCATATTCATTTAAAGATAATAAAGTACTTAGAAACATTTTTGTTTTTGTAATTTTTTTAAATTTAACGAAAAAATAGTAGGTAAAAATTGTTTGCGATGTAAATGGAATAGTAGGTAACTTTTTTTTGTCCGCATTGTAGGGTAAACGCGAATCTTTCCCTGGCAGGAAATTGAACTATGAGCTATATCAGACTGACACAAAGCAGCTCCATCAAGAATAATGTACCCTTCCTTAAGTTTTCTAATATCAACTGCGGTTATCTACGGACCTATATGTTACCGCCGCCACAAATGATTATGAATTACTCAGCATATCTGTTAATGGTGGTTTAGGGTACTGAATAGTCCGGCCCCTGGCCCGACTATTCTTCTACTACTTGTTTTTTTTATACCTCCCAGCCAATAGGTTAGGTATATTAATATAGGGGTATATTAACTTTGTCATTCCGTCTTCGTAACACATCGAATATTGCTCTACGACCCCATAAACATATATATCGGGTCGTGGTGAAAAAATTCTCGAGTCCGTATCTAGAGCATGTCCGTTCCGTTAAAATCACAGCTAACTCCGAACAAACAATCTATCGACTTGAAAATGTGCCCAAAAGTATTGTATTGATAGGTCGGATGGTTATTGCATAATGGGCGCATAATCGGCCACTTTTACGTATACCCCCATAAAACGGACCCCCAAATTTGCCTTGCTAGTACTTCTAAAAAGCAAATTTCATGTATCACCGATCCGGCTGAAATTTGGTAACATGGTTTCAGCATATTTATCTCTACCAACCTATGCAAAAAGTGGTCACATGATCATAATTAATATATAGCGCCAACATTAAGCGTTAAGGAAAGCCTCATGGGAGGGCTTAGACCCTCCCTATAACAAAATTTAGCCACCCCCACGGAATTTGAAAACCTATTTACGATTTACCATTTTACTAAAAATTAAAAACAAGTATATACACAGCAAAATTCCGTCTAAAGATTTACAGGCACAACGAATTACTTTGGTTGTGGTAAGCAGTCCGATGGCAATGTTTGTTAAATAGGTATTTATAAAAAAATCGTGGTTGAACTTTTTGATTTAGTTGAATAAACTATAAGCTCCTTTATTATTTTGTTTAGTCTGGTTTAGTCAATTTAATTTAAAAAATAGTAATTGATACTATTTCATAATTTAATATCTTAATAATGCTGCAAAAAAGCGTAGCCAAAAAAAAAGTGAAAATGTTCCTTTTTTGGGTCCGGAATGGTCAAATTGGCTGGAGAAGCGATGAATGTAATAGTGAAATTGGCATAGAAACGAATTCCCCGTTCAAACAGCCGGCAATGAAGTTCGCATTCACTTCTTAAAGATTGATCCTAATTCAGTGTTTGAATGATATTAAAAAAATTGTTGTTATATTTCACAAATAATAATTTTTATATTCATGTTACGCTCTGATACCGGAAAACAGCAATTGACGTCCCATATGCATTATATCCGTAATCATACAATGTATTATTAATATTTTTTTATGAATTTTAATGTCATAATCTAACACTTGTTTGAAACGTTTTCCGTCCGAATATTTTCAAAAAGCTATAAAAATTTCTAATAAATGAATTTAGCAATTTTTGTGGCACGAGAAATTGAATTAAATTTGTACCATTATTATTTAATGTCTTACTTTTGTTAAAAAGAAAACAAAAAATACGCATTAAAATATGAAATAAATAGTGAAGTATAAAAAACTTCCTGGTGTAACTTATAAAGATAAATTACTTCGTTTGTAAGGACATTTGTTTGGAAAGTGGCTTTTAAAGTTGTGCCTTTAGAACAACCCCCAATGTTTTTGGCTGGGTAAAGACTGTACTAACTTTTAGTTGCTTTATTAGTAAAATAATGTCGAGTTAATTTGAAAATGTCTTAATGTATCCCATTTGTATGAAAATAAGAACATGTAATTGAAACCTATAAGTTCAGTCTATAAATGTTCAGCTAGGGGCTATTAGCCCCCCATAGAAAATTGTCCTAGCTACGTCTAATGCCGCCCAATATAAACCGGAGTCGCCGCCGATTGGGCTGCAGAGCGCTCTAATAGAAGCAAATTTCATACCGATCCCGGCTGGAAATTGGTACATATATTTAGTATATGGGCTTAATAACCATAAAAAATTGTCACACATCGGATCCAGTAATTATAATATAGCCCCCATATAAACCGAATCCCCAAGATTTACCTCCGGAGCCTCATGGGAGTGAGCAAGACTCAATCCGATTCGGCTGAAATTTGGTAGCTGATTTAGGTAACCCTGGCATGGATATTGGTCCAAATCGTCCATAATTATATGTAATTCCCCCATATAACCGATCCCCAAGATTTCAACTCCAGAGCCTTTGGAGAAGAAAAATTCATCCGATCTGGTTGAAATTTTGGTGCGTGGTGGTAGTATTTATATTTAAAGCAACCATTGCAAAGATGGTCCATATCACCCCCATATAAGCGACCCCATATTTCAATTCTGGCTCTCTATGTAACCGCGTGAAAAGTCGCATATCATTCGGAATTATGTAAGAATCTTACGCTATATCATACCTTTGTCTACGTAGACTAACAACAATTTAGAAGACGAATAATAAGAAGGTTTTTAAGTAGCCTACAACCCAATTAATACGATCGTGGATGACAGTCTTCTCGTACAAGTTTCTACGCAAATCCATGGTGGAAGGTAATTAAGATCGACCTGGCCGAACTACGGCCGTATATACTTGTTAATGTTGGTTCAATTACCATCAAAAGTCCAGGATTAAAATAGGTTACCCTCCTTAAACACGGTTTTAATTTGTCCTTGTTGGTGTAAAGCTGAACGTTAAAAGATTTAAAATTCGACACATTTACCATTCAAGGGAAATATATATTACACAGAAAAAAATTCGGCTTAGTTTAACTAACGCTAAATTTAACTTATTTTTATTGGAAAAAATTATTGCTAAGTAGTGTTAAATTTTATTCATTATTTTTCGAAACTTTCTACAGACTAATGATAATCTTACTTTTTAAGTATGTCTCGAAAAATTTTAGAAACTAAACGTGGTATTAAAGTTCAATGACCTGTAACACATAATTCAATATTAACTAAAGCAAACGAAGATTTTCCGTACTATTTCCAAAAATAATAAGAATGAACACTGTATGTTAAAATGGTGATGATTCGGTGCCAATAATCTCTTACTTTACCTTTTTTTCCTTACTATGAGAGAGTAATTTCGTAATACTGCAGTTAAAAAAGTACAACAGGGCATTAAATTTCCTTTTTTTAACAAACGCTTTATGGAAAATCTCCTAAAATGTGAGTAAAATTGAGTTTTAATTCCGTGCGAGGTAGTTCCATATCTCCTAAAAATACATTCAACTTTCTCGGTGTACTTCCAAAAATTGTTTCTAAGTAATAATATTGGCAGATACTGAAATAAAAAATTATTTATTTTTTTTATTTTTTGAAGAAGATGACTATGTTGTTTTCAATAAAAATCAGCAACGTATTGATGAAAGGCTTCAAAAGATTTTTGTTTTTGCTATTGGCATTAGTTCGCGACATTTCATGGTACAGTGCACACATTGACCCCCCACATTAAAACGGGATCCTCAAATTAGGAGCGATTGATACCCGATCCTGTGAATCTTTAACTTATGACCATTTATGGCTCATAAAATATATAAGGCCCATATGACTGATCCCCAGATTTGGATTTTCAGAGCTTCCTGGAGTGCATAAAATTTGTCCAATAATGGCCCCTAACCACCATGAAACAAGTGTACAATATCGGGCGCATAATTATATATAATCCCCGCATATAAACCAATGAAACACTTAATGGCTCAAATAAAAACTACTTATTTGGTCCAATAAATTCACCTTTGTGTTTAGGTGGGAATTAAAAAAGTAATTAGATGCTACGCAAATTTGTTATGAAATTTTTTTTTATTAACTGTTTATTAAATATTGTTTAATATTTAAATATAATATTATAACTAAGTTTTCAAAAAATTTAGTAAATTTTTTTTTTCTGTACGATCAACTACCCTTATATTTTCGCCATAGTATGTTTGGACTGACTTGTGATTATTTGTAGATAAATAGTAGCCACCCCAAAAAAATATCTTCTCAATAACTGTGCGCATTAGCAATGAATATTAGTTGTATCATGACACATTCACTATTAATCACTTAAATTAGTTAATTAAGCACTATATGTGTGTTTTTATGTTTTGTTTTATTTATTTGTGAATATCAATTTGATTTTTCCCTCTCTCTATTCACTCTTTCGTTCCGCCAAAAACAAAAAAAAAAAAAAGCTTTCAATTTCTTCCATTTGTATCGGCGTTAATGTTGGTCTATTGGTCTTCGATCGATATAAATAATCTCATATTAAATCACAAAGAATTTTAATATTATTTGTTGTCGCCATGATAGATATTTCAAACTATCTTCATCATTTACAGATATATGTGTATTTGTTGTAATCTGTTTAAACCGATTTGCATTTCATAGATCTGGTCAATTGATAAGAATTGTATAAAAAATTAATGAAAGTTTTTTATACCCTTCACAATTACTGCGTTGTAGATAGTAAAAATGTATTTATATTGGCTTTATGTAGGAAATAGGACAAACAAAATTTTGGAATATGTATATTTTAGAAAAACACAATACATTCATCCATTTTGTTCTATGCTTTGGTACTTCAGCTAGTA
>PGFW01053836.1:0-14814 GCA_003123925.1 Haematobia irritans | reverse complement strand
ATTTCCTAATGAAGATTTACTCAGAAGAATAGAGGATTACTCCACTCATTCATACAGATTTTCTTTGTTTGTTGGCATTGGATTTTAACTAATCATTCCTAGAATATGAGGAGAATCCACTCACCTCACTGATCACTTTTATTGCTAAGTCATGTGTAACGTACTATGCCATACAATTGTTATCCTATTCATTCACACGACGAACGGCTGGGCTTCATTCTTGCTACTACACACACCACTCAACACGCGCACAAACATTTGTGTATGCAAATTCTTAAAGGGCGAGAGTGTTGAGCATTAAGTAAATAACAACATTCATCTCTCTTCTGTTCTTATCTCAGTTTATGTGTCTTACGGGTTTGTGTGTTTATCGTATAACCTCAAGTCTTTCCACTGTTGTTCTCACCCACAATCTTTAATGTTTTAACAATAGATACGCAAAAATGGGCGTTATGTACAGCAATGACTGTGATGAATTATCGTTTGATGGGTGATGTTCATTTTCTTGGTTTTTGGCGATGCATTTTTGATGATTTTACGTTTTCTCACTATGAAGTTGAATTTCAATTATTGTAGCTACATCTTTTACAAAAAAATAGGAAGAGCCAAAACCAATATCAATGGTTCATTTCTTTGGAAAATTATTGCCCAAAAATTATTTCTATAGAATTTATAGCGTAACCCGGGCCCGCTCGCTGCGCCTTCGAACGCGTATTTGGAGGACATTTTGCGTTAACTTTAGTCAAACTATATCCTTTCGCTGCCCCTTGAAAACAAATTCGAAAAGATTGAATCTTTTAAAACAGATATCGGATACTTGATTTTCGTTTATAGGTACAAATACGGCGGATTAGGTGTACCCCTTTCTCCAAATTTTTTTTAATACATGTTTTCTGTTATTCAAGTAGTTGGACAATCTTCTATATTTCTTGTGAATTTTTAAGTGTGGTTTGTCAGGAAAGGTTATCCTTTTCCTCAAACAAATCTGAAAATTAAGCCACTATATTATTCCAATAAATCGGAAAAGCGAACGTAGTATATAAAAATTTTACCACATTTATTCAATTTTCCCTTTCCCCAACCAGATATTCGAAAAATCACTATACCAATTTTAAAAAAAAAATCATGTATAAATTTAATCAAACTCCTTCCCACGTTCCCTGTAAATTCAGTAGATCGGCGATGTTTAATTTTTGCTCTATTTGTTTTAAGGGACGTCACTTTCCCGATACAATATCGATCAAACACCGTAAGTGATACACCCTTAACCTTCCCAGAAAATCTTAAAACTTTCCTTTCAAGTGTGGGGCAAGGCGAAGGTTTGCCTCTTCGTTCATAACGTTCCCCCACTGCTTTTGAAATTTTCAAGAAACTTAATTTTTTTTGCAGTTTTAGAGGAGCGACCTCCTCCCCGGACCAAATAATCGAAAGCTGATAGCGTCATCTTGTTAAACGTCCCAGGAAAAATGTCAAACAAAAATTATAAGCCTAAAGGGGCGGCCTCTCTTCCGTCCAAATATCACAAAATCAGGTATCAAAACTTTAATATCGTAACGCTCTCCCCAGTCCTCAACGTATCTCGGTAAAGGTTTAATTGTTTCTCTGTATGTTACCTTAAGAGGAGGGATGTCTCCCTTATGCCCTTTTAATTTTATTAAAAAATCAGAGAACCCTGTATAAAAGTCATACCCGTTTTTTTCCATTAAAATTTCAGCGGGGGAGTTTAGTTTGTTTGTTCTTTCAAAAAAAAAAAAATCGGCAAAGGGTGCCGTCCCCTCTCCCGACAAATTACCGAAAAATAATGTAGCGGATTTTTTGTCTAGATGCCAACCCCACATTCAATGAAAATTGTCAAGCATCAATCGCATAATTTTGTTCCAAGTTTCAAAAAGATAGGGAAGGGCGGAGGTCCCCTTCCCCATTCCACATATGAAATCATACAAGTACCCCATATTAATTCCATAACCTCACCACATGTTTTCTGTAAATCTCAGATAATTTTAGAGAATTTAGTTTTTTCACAGTACTTTAAAAAAGCGACAAAGGGAGGCCCCCCTCCGCCACCAAATATCGAAATTAAAAGTAGCGGATCTTTGCTAGCGATGCCAACCCCAATCTTCAATGAAAATTTCAACGCAAATCGGTCAACTTTTGGTCTAATTTTCAAAAAGTTCGGACAAAGCGGGAGCGTTCCTCTCGCAGACCATATGCTCAAAAAATGAGGTAGCCTCCATTTTCAGCACATTGAGTGCCCCACGATCTCTGAAAGTTTTCAAAGTAAAATCGGTTCAGCCGTTTTTTCGGCGCCAACCCGGAAACATACAAATTAAACAAAACAAACAAATAAAACAAACATAATTTGAATTTTATATAAAAGTGGTGATTTGTATAAGAGCTCTGATAACTTTTTTTAAAAAAAACGCATAAAGAATTTGCAAAAATCTCATCGGTTCTTTTATTTTGAAACGTTTGTAGATTGGGTCCACTGACATTTACTTTTGAAGGATTAATTTCATCATTAAATGTTTGACCCGCGCGCCTGCGGTCTTAGGTGGTCCATTCGAAAGTTCAATTTTGGGCAACTTTTTCGAGCATCTTCGGCCGGAATAGCCCGAATTTCTTTCGCGAATGTTGTCTTCAAGCTGGAATAGTTGCTTGTGCTTACTTTCTGTAGACTTTAGACTGACGTAGCCCACAAAAAAAGTCTAAAGGCGATCAAATCGCCATGATCTTGGTGGCCAACTTACCGGTCACCATTCTTGAGATGAATTTGTTCTCCGAAGTTTTCCCTCAAAAAATGGCCCCATAGAATCCGCGAGCATGTGTGGCATGTAGCGCCATCTGTTTGAAACCACATGTTCAACCAAAGCTTTCAGTTCTTTCCATTTTTTCGGCCAACAAAAAGTTTGTTTAGCATCGAACATCAGCGATCGCCATTTTCACCGTAACGTTGCTCCAACAGCATCTTTGAAAAAATTACGGTCCAATGATTCCACCAGCGTTTACAAACACACCCAAACAGTGCATTTTTCGCTGGATGCATGGGGCAGTTCTTGGAACGGCTTCTGGGTTGCTCTTCACTCCAAATGCGGCAATTTTTCTTATACGTAGCCATTCAACCAAGAAATTGAGCCTAAATCGCTGAACAAATTTGTCCGATTAAAAAAGCGGATTTTTCTGCCAACTTTTCTAGGGCCCATTACACTGAAAATTCGCCGTTGTGGCAGATCGGTTGTCTATTCATGATGAAATGTCAAAGCATACCTGAGCATCTTTTCTCTTTTGACACATGTCTGACAAATCCCACGTGACTCTGTCAAATTACTAATGGCAATGAAAATCCTAACCATCAAAAGAATCACCCTTATATAGAATATTAGTAAACTTTGTTTTCTCTTGTTTTATTACGGCGTATGTTTTCGACTAAAATACAAGCGTAGGTTCATGTTTAGGTTATGTGGCAGCCCGATGTATCAGGCTCACTTAAGGACTATTCAGTCCATTGTGTACCACAGTTGGTGAACTTCTCTCTTATCACTGAGTAGAATAAGCTGCCCGATTCCATGTTCAAGCCCAAATTGGGACAAGGGACCTCCTTTTTATTAGCCGAAGTCGAACTGGCGTTCCACATTCCAGTTGAAACCCTTTAGAGAAGCTTTAAAACCCTCAGAAAGTCACCAGCACTTACTGAGGTGGGAATTAATCCACCGCTGAAAAAACTTTTGGTCGTAGCTGGAATTCGAACCCACGACCTGTGCATGCAAGGCGGGCCACGCTAACCATTGCACCACGGTGGCCCTCCTACAACTACAAGCCGTAGAGAGTCCGTTTATTTAATGGCGAATATGGAAGTTATTAAACACTATCGTCCATGAAACGCGTCTGCAGTCTCAAAGAGGTTAAGGTTACTTTCCTATTACAAAATATTGTCCATATTTTATTGCTGTTAGAAAAATTTTGGGCAAGAACTTTATATCTTATGGAAAGTTTTGGCAAAAATTCGTAATTTCTATAAAACATTTTTGGCGAAAATTCATTTCTTAACAAATGTGTTTGCGAAATTTTTATTTTGTACAGAAAATTTTAGCAAATTTATTTCTGAAAACATTGTTTTGATTTCAGCTTAAAACCATGCAATTGACCTAAACTCACACTTTTATTTCTATAGAAAATTTTATTTTCTATAGAAAATGCGATCATTTTATTTATATCAGAAAATTTTGCCAAAAATTTATATATTTACTGAAATTTTGGTTGAACGTTTATTTCTATTTGAAAAAAAAATTTGTCCAAAATTGTTATTTTATAGAACATTTTGGGCTAAATTGTATTTCTACTAGAAATAATTCGCCAAATTTACTTCTTATAGAAAATTTTGACAAATTTTAGTTCCTTACAAAAATGTTTATCAAATTTTATTTCTATACAAAATGTTGACAAAATTTTATTTCTATTGAAAATTTTGCCAAAATGTTAATTGGCCTTTTTAAAAAAAAATATTTTCATAAGTTTATTGCTGTAGAAAAATTGGTGAATTCAAAAATTCTATAGAAAATTGGCATCAAAATTTTATTTTCTATAGAAAAATGTTCCTAAAACTTTATATTTTTGTACAAAATTTACATAGAAAGAAAATGTTTCTTTCTAATAAAATTTTCGCAAAGTTTATTCTATATAACAATTTGACAAATTTTTATTTCTATTATAAAATTTTCGGCCAAAGTTTTTAATTTCTCTTAAAATTTGTGAAAATTATTATTTTCGTATAGACACTACTGACGACATTATTGATCTATTATAGAAAAATTTGGCAAAAATTTTATTTCTAACAAAAAATTAGCAATCGTTTATTTCTATGAATAAAAGACATTATCAAAATTGTATTTCTATAGACATTTTTTGCCGCCTAAATTGTATTTCTATAAGAAAATTTTAGCAAAGGTATTACTTTTTATGAAAATCATTTTTGACAAAAACTGTATTTTTATATAAACTTTTGGTATATTTTTATTTCTGATACAAAATCTTTGCAAAAATTTTCTCTCTATAGAAACTTATCAAATTGTCATTTCTATAGAAATTTTGTAAAATTTTATTTCTATGGAATTTGTCAAACATTTTAATTCTATATATAGAAAATTTGGACAACAAAATTATTTTTTATAAACGATATTGGCAAATTATTTTTCTATGCAAAATTTTGGCAAAATTTTATATCTTTAAGAATTACATTTCTATAAACAATTGTTAAAAAATTCTAATTCCACAGAAATTTTTATTCAACATTTTATTTATATAGATTTTTTTTTTCAACAAAATCTTAATTCTATAGAAAATTTTGTCAAAATTGTATTTCTATAGAAAACAACATCTACATCTTATTTCTATAGGAAAAAATTTTTGTCAACATTTTATTCTATAGAAAAATTTTGTCAAAAATTTTTATTTCTATAGACAAAATTTGTGCAGAAATTCTTATTTTCTGTAGAAAATTTTGTCAAATTTTATTCTATAGTAGATTTTGTTAAAATTATTTCTATAGAAAATTTAAACAAAATTTTATTTCATAAAAAATTTTGGTTAAGTGTATTTTTATATACGAAAATTTTATTTAATTTTTTCTATATAGAATTTTTTTTTTTTTTCCCCCAAAAAAAAATTCCCTTTTAAAATTTCTATTAGAAAATTTTGTAAAAATTGTATTTCTATAAAACACTTTAATCAACATCTTATTTCTATAGGAAAATTTTGCAAACCATTTTATTTCTATAATACCCTTTTGTGCCAAAATTTTATTATTTCTATAGAAAATTTTTGTCAAAAATCTTATTTTTTATAAAAAATGTTGTCAAAAATTTTTATTCCTACCAGAAAATTTCTGTCACAATTTTATTCTACGCCAGAAATTTGTCAAAAATTATTATTCTATAGAATTTCTTTTTTTCAAATTTAGAACTGTTTGACAAATTTTATCTTAATTTATTTTTTTTTATTTCTATAGAAAATTTTGTCAAAATTTTATTCTATAGAAAGCATTATTTCTATAGAAAATTTTGGTTAAATTGTATTTCTATTAGAAATTTAGCAACCGTTTGTTTCTATAAAATAATTTGACAAAATTGTGCTTTTTATTTATAAACTTTTTGGAAATTTTATTTCTGTAAAAAAATTACGGCAAACATTTATTCTATAGAAAATTTTGTAAAATTTTATTTCTATAGAAAATTTTGAGCAAAATTTTATTCTATAGAAAATTTTGTACAAAATGTTATTTCTATAGAATATTTTTGGTTCAAAATTTTATTTCAATAGAAACTTTCATCAAAATGTTATTTCCATAAAAAAAATTTTCAAAATAAAAGGTTATTTTCTATAAGCATTTTTTGTCAGAATGTTACATTACACAATCTTAATTCTTATAGAAAATTTTTGTCAAAATTTCATTCTCTATAGAAATTTTTGTCACACATTTTTACTTATAGTAGATTTTGTTAAAAATTTTATTTTTATAAAAAATTTTGTAAAAATTTTATTTCTATAGAAAATTTTGGTTAAATTGTATTTCTATAGAAACTTTAGCAAACGTTTGTTTCTATAAAATCATTTGACAAAAATATATTTTTATATTAAACTTTTTGGTAAATTTTATTTCTGTAAAAAATTTAGGAACATTTTAGTTATATAGTAAACACTTTGTCAAAATTTTATTTCTAATTAGAAAATGTTGTCAAATTTCTATTTCTATAGAAAATTTAGTCAAAAATTTTTATTTCATTTATAGAACATTTTGTCAAAATTTTATTTCATAGAAAAATTTCATCAAAATGTTTATTTCTATAAAAAAAAATGTCAAAATTTTATTTCTATAAATTTTTTTGTCAAAATGTTACTTACAAAATCTTAATTCTATAGAATATTTTGTCAAAATATGTATTTTCTATAGAAACTTCATCACAAGTCTTATTTCTATAGAAAATTTTGTGCAAAATTTTTATTAACTTATAGAAACCTTTAGCTCAACATTTTATCTATACAGAAAACGTTGACAAAATTTTATTTCTATAGAAAATTTTTGTCAAAAATTTTATTCTATAGACAAATTTGCCAAAATTTTATTTCTATAGAAAATTTTTGTCAAAATTTTATTTCTATAGAAATTTTGTCACAAATTTTATTCTAATAGAAATTTTTTGTAAAATTTATTTTACTTCATATAGCAGATTTGTAAAAATTTTATTTTTATAAAAAATTTTTGTCAAAATTTTATATCTATAGTGGAAATTTTGGTTAAATTGTATTTCTATAGAAAATTTTAGCAAACGTTTGTTTCTATAAAATCATTTGACAAAATTGTATTTGTATATAAAACTTTTGGTAAAATTTTATTTCTGTAAAAAATTTAGGCAACATTTTCTATGTTTGTCAAAATTTTATTTCTATAGAAAATGTTGGTCCAAATTTTATTTCTATAGAAAATTTCTGTCAAATTTTATTTCTATAGAACATTTTGTTCGAAAATTTATTTCAATAAAAAACTTCATCAAATGTTATTTCATATAAAAAAAATTGTCAAAATTTTATTTCTATAAATTTTTTTTTTGTCAAAATTTTATTTCTATAAAATTTTTTTGTCAAAATGTTACTTACAAAATTCTTAATTCTATAGAAAATTTTTTGTCAAAATTGTATTTCTATAGAAAAACTTTCATCAAAAGTCATTAATTTCTAAAGAAATTTTTGTCAAAATTTTACTTATATAGAAAATGTGACAAATTTTATTTTCTATAAGAAATATTTTCGTCAAAATTTATATTTCTATTAGACAATTTTGCTTAAATTTTATTTCTATAGAAATTTTTATCAAAATTTTACTTCTGTAACTAGAAGATTTTGTAAAAATTTTATTTCTATAGAAAATGTAACCAAAATTTTATTTTTATAGAAAATTTAACCAAAATTTTATTTCTATAGAAAATTTTAGAAATTTTTATTTAACAGTTTTTTATATAGATTTTTTTCAAAAATCTAATTCTATCGAAATTTTGACAAAAATTTATATTTCTATAGAAAACTTTCATCAAAAATCTTATTTCTATAGAAATTTGTCAACATGTTTATTCTATAGAAATTTTTGTCAAAAATTTTAACTTATATAGAAAATGTTGACAAATTTTATTCTATAGAAAAACTTTTGATCAAAATTTTTATCATTCAATAGGACAATTGCCGAAAATTTTTTTTATAGAAATTTTGCAAATTTTATTCTATAGAAATTTTTGTCAAAATTTTATTTCTATAAAGAATATTGTGTTCAAAATTTTATTATATAGAAAATTTTGTCAAAATTTTATATTCTATAAGAACAATTTTCTGTCAAAATTTTTTTACTTCCTGTAGTAGATTATTGTAACAAATTTTATTTATTATAAAAAAAATTTCAAAATTTTATTTCTATACGAAAAATTTTGGTTAAACTTGTATTTCCTGTAGAAACATTTTAGCAAACGTTTGCTTTTCTATAAAACATTGACAAAAATTGTTATTTTTATATAAACATTTCGGTAAATTTAATTTCTGTCAAACAATAGTACGGCAACATTTTTATTTCTATAGCAAATTTGTTATTTCGTGATAGAAAAATTTTTCAAAATTTTATTTTTATAAAAACATTTTTTTTCTATAAAAACATTTTGCTTTTATTTATATAGAAAATTTTTGCAACCAATTTGCTTTTTATGAAAAATATTCGCAAATTTAATTTCTGTATACTTTTTGGCAAAAAATTTTGTATTTTTAGGAAATTTGTGCTCCCAATTTTGTTAGAAGGTTCTAGTGTATTCAGCCCTCTGGGTAAATTAGCTTTATAGAAAATTTTGGCAAAAAGTTTCTTGTTAAAATGTTCTTTTTTTTATTTATCATTTTTCTTTTTTATTTTTTAAGTTTTATCAGTATTACTGTTTTAAATTTTATTCTAATTTTTAGAAGGTAATCTAGCTGTATTCAGCCCTCTGCGTTTAAAATTAAAATTTTATCACTAGAGACCAGCCCAATTCTATGTTATGCTTCTACGGTTTTATAGCCGATTTGCCGAGGGTATTCCACCAATGCGGTGAAACTACTTAAAGAGGATTTGAAACACTCATAAATTTCATTTGTAATACTGAAAAGTTTTTGGTGCTTCGCTCGGAAACCCTGGGCGAGAACCAATTACCCTTTGTATAATAAGGTTGGACATGCAAACAACCATAGCACCACGATGGGCTTCTCGTGCTGAAGTTCAAAATAGGTTTGTATGAATTTACCGAAATTTATCTCTTATAGTTTGGTCGATAGCTTTCACTGCAATTCGGCGTTATGATGGCGGAGGAATTGTGTGATGCCCTCCATGAAATGATTGTCCATCAATTGCGATCTGGCAGTTCTGAAATGACGTATGCCCGCGTCATTCAACGATTGCCACAGATTGGTTATGAATTCATACCAAAATGGGTAGATTTTCTTTTTCCAATTAAGAAGTCACAATCTTTCGATTAGAAATAAAATTTTAACAAGGTTTTTCAATAGAACATAAATTTTTTGACAAAATTTTCTATTAAAGTAAAAGTTTCCAAAATTTTCACTGTAGAAATAAAAATTTTGATAAAATTTCTATAGAAATAAAATTTTGATAAAATTCCTATTTAGAATAAAATTCTAACAAAATATTCTATAAAATTCAATATACAAAATTTCTTCGGATTACCGTAACATTTTTTATACTAAACACAAACACATTGACCAACAACTTCAAAATAAGTTTTTTTTTTAATTTTTCGGTAGCTTTTTTGTTAAATTTTTTCAACCCTGTAGTAGATTAAATTTAGCAACGAAGTGGCAACCCTATTCTTAAGTTTAGGCGACATATGCGTAAATTAAAACAGTAATTTAAAAATGTGGCAATTTTTTATGTCTTATGAAAAATATTACAAAAAATTGTTAAAGTTTTTAAGATTTCTGTTGTTGTACAAATTTTATTGTGTGAATTCGTAAAATATCCTGCTGTAATTTTTGTGAAATTTCCATTTGGAAAATATTGCCATGAAACCAATATACAAGAAACAAAAAAAAAAACAACAAAAAGTGTTTATGATTTTTCAGTTCGACTTCAATTCTTACTATTTACAGTAATCTGGGTATTATCCTTGCTATTGTAGCCGAAGAAGGCTACAAACAGTTATCCAAAAATATGAAAAAATATTCTTACTGCAAGTGAAATGTAATATAATTTTCATCCTTTTCAATGCATGTTGTCCGTTACATTTTTGCTATGAATTTTAATGGAAGAAATGTCTGAGAAGTTTCATTGAACTGGTATTACAAAATAAACAGCTGATGTCGTTTGCATTAGTTTTCCTTTTGCCTTCACTTCTTGTTGGGACTTGTAAGTGTAGATCAATTGGAACTTATTGACATTTTGATATTTTCAAAAGCAAGTATTATCATACTTTAAAGTAGCTTAAAATGTCCAATTCAAAATTCGCATAGACAGAAGATTAAAGACGCTTTTTGTCCAATGTATGAAAACTATAGGTAAGAATATTATGTCCCTTTGGTAACAATGACAGCTTACATGATTACATTTTAAATTTGCCTCAAGTTCTTAAGAAGTCCATTTGTCTAAAGCATCGAAAAAATCATCATTTTTTGTTCCAGTTAAAACATTAATTGCATTTAAAAAATTATTTAATTAAATATATTAATTCGATGCAAATAACTAATTACTGAAATTAATTGAATTGAAAATTCATATTCAGTTAAAAATTTACAGCAAAAAAAGCGTTGCGAAAAATATACGTGAAAATGTTCTTTTTGATCCAGGACAGTGGTGCAAAATTGTCGCAGAAGCGATGAATTTTAGCACTGAGCTTGTCGTAAGACGGATGTCCACCATTCAACCAGCTTGTTCACTGAATATGCATCACTTCTTTAAATATGATCCGAATTTCAGTGTTTGGATGGTGAATTAAACAAAATTTTGTGGTATTATTGACAAATAATTAATTTTGTAAAATTTTATGGATTTTTAATGCATTCTAAGCTTGTATCTCTGCTTGACAAGCCATTCATTTGTATTAGTTCCACAAAGGCTGAGATTCATCAATATCTCTTGCATTTTGCTTTGGAATTTATCTTTGCCGTCATAGGCTAGTTGCCATCGAATTACAGAAACATGTTTTTAGAAAATTTCCACTGGTGGTGTTGGTAAGATATGATGGGTGATTTCTTATGTAACTGACTTGTTGACCAGATTTTGAAAGACAAATTTTTCCCATGTACCTTACAAACTAGTATGTCACGAAAATGATGAATGAAAGTAAGGAATAATAACAATTTCAAAAAGGATGGGCCCAACAGAGATGTTAAGAAATTCCCATATTCGAATGATTTGGTAATAAAAAAATTTAGAAATAATTTGACTTAAAAATAAGTACAGTGACACACATAAGTATATGTACATCAAACAATTTTGTTTAAAAAAACACATGTTAAAAATGATACGTTCATACTATTTGAAATTAAAAAAAAAAAAAATTTGGATTGTATCATGCATTAAGCATCTAGACCATTTTTTTAAAATGATATCTTTTACAAATATTTAATTATAAAAAATAAAGCACATTTTTGAGGTATTGCAACAGGTAGCTTTAAATAGTTTCCTTTTTTTTAGTAAATTTGTAATTGAACTTTGACGCACTATGTCTGCTTTAGGGTTCTTTACCAATATTACTCGAAGATTTCGGCCGGTTGAATCTAAATACCCCAAATATCTGATAGCTTTCGTCGTAGTAAGGTTTATTTTGTAATATTATATATGGAATTTCAGGTGGATTGTCTAAGAAACACTCAACCTCAAGAGAGATCGGTTCAAATTATACTCTTTCCATCAGCTTCTGGAATTTATAAAAGATCACATTTTTTGGTTTTGAGTTTAAGAGGAAATTCAATCATCTGTGTAAGTGTTTAATAAAATAACAATGAAATAACGGCTTTGATTTGTTACTAAATATCTGTAGAATGGTTGTAATTTTGTCAAAATTATTAATTTCTATAGAAATTTTGTCAAATTTTAATTTACTACTGGAAAATTAATTGTCAAAAATTTATTCTATAGAAAATTTTTGTCAAAATTTTATTTCGTAATAAGAAAATTTTGTCAAAATTTATATTATTCTACAGAAAATTTTGTCAAAATTTTATTTCCTAAATAAGAAAATTTGTCAAAATTGTTATTTCATTATGGAAAATTGTCAAAAATTTTAATTTTCTATAAGAAAATTTTTCAAAAATTATTTTTCTATAAGAAAATTTGTCAAAATTTTTATTTCTACAGAAATATTTTTTCAAAATTTTATTCATATATGAGGATTATGTACAAGATTTTATATTCTTAGAGAAAATAGTGTCAAATTTTTATTTCTGAGGCATTTTTGTCAATTTATATATTTAATTATTTGTCACATTTTTATTTACTTGATTCTGATCATTTTTTCTATAGAAAAATTTGTCAAATTTTATTTTTAATAGAAAATTTTGTCTAATATTTTAATTGCCTGATAAGAAAATTTTGTCAAAATTTTATTGTCATATGAAAGATTTTTGTCAAAATTTTAATTTTCTATAGAGAAAATTCTGTCGAAAAAAAATGTTTAATTTCTATAGAGATTTTGATCAAAATTTAGTTTCTATAGAAAATTTTTGTCAAAATTTTATGTTCATAGAACATTTGTGTCAAAATTTTGTATTCTCTATAGAAAATGTTTGTCAAAATTTTATTTCTATGGGAAATTTTTGTCAAAATTTATTTCATAATAGGAAAATTTTGTCAATTTTATTTCTACAGAAAATTTTGTGTCAAAATTTATTTCTATGGAAGAATATTGTCAAAATTGTAGTTATATATATGGAAATATTGTCAAAATTTTATTTCTATAGAAAATTTTGTCAAAAATTTAATTGTCTATAGAACACTTTGATCAAAATTTCTTCTATAGTGAAATTTTGTCAAATTTTATTTTTATAGAAAAATTTGTCAAAAACTTATATCGCTATCAGAAACTTTTTATTTCTATGGAAAATGTATGTCAAATTTTTTTATTTCTATAGTAAATTGTTGTTAAAATTTTTATTTCTATAAAAAAATTTTGGCAAAATTTTATTTCTATAGAAAATTCTGTCCAAAAATTTTATTTCTATAGAAATTTTGGTCAATATTTTATTTCTATAAAAATGTTGGCAAAATTTTTATTTCTATAGAAAAAGTTCTGTTCAAATATTTTGTTCTATAGAATATTTATTTCTATTGGAAAATTTTTCAAAATTTTATTTCTATAGAAATTTGTGTAATATATAATTTCTATAAAAAAATTTTGGCAATTTTATTTTGACTATAGAAAAGATTCTGTCAAAAATTTTATTTCTTATAGAAAATTTTGTCAAATTTTAATCTAGTAGAAGGAATTTTTGTCAAAATTTTAGGGTGGTGTCTATAAAAATTTGTCATAAATTAATATACGCTGCGAGAACACTGTGGAGACCAGGGGTAATTATAAAGTTAGTGCACTATGTTTGAACACCAAGAAGGAGACGAGATAAGACACAATGGTGTCCTTTTGGCAAAATGCTAGGGTGATCCCCTGAGTCGAATATAAACCAAAATATACAAACTGTCCGTCTGTCTGTGAACACATTTTTGGTGATCAAAGTCTAGGTCGCAATATTAAGTCCAATCGCCTTCAAATTTGGCACATGTTCCTAAAATTGGGTCAGAATAGAATCCATTGATTTATTAGGGAATCAGTTAGATTTAATATAGCCTCCCATATATATTTTCGCGGCGATATGGACTTATTGGCCCAAAGAAGCCAGATTTTTGGCCGAATTCCGATTAAATTTTGGCACTAGGTAGTAAAAATTGAGTTAGATAGTCAAGTGGTGCACAATTTGATTAAAATCGGGGTCAGATTTAATATAGCTCCCAATATATTATCTTTCGCCGCGCGATATGGACTAATATGGTCCTAAAAAAGCCAGAGTTTTAGCCCAATTTGGTTGAAATTTTGCACAGGGAGTTGAGGATTTGTATCAATTGTTAGGCTGAATGCGTGTCCGTAATTCTGGTTGATAAATCGATTCCGATTTAGTGTAGCTCCCATATATATCTTTCGCGCGCGCGGATAGTGCACTTATATCGGATCCACCGAAGCCAAAGTTTTATCCGCGATTAGGCTTGGAAATTTGTTGCGCAAAGGAGTACTAATTGGTAAGTATAGTCATGTGTACAAATTTGATTGAAATCGATTCAGATTTAAATATAGCTCCCCATGATATATGTTTTTTGTCTGAATTTCGACAAAAAGGTCAAAATACAAACATTTTCAATTATTAAAAGTCGCCACTGCTTAGTGCCGAAAAAGTTGGTAAAAAATAACTGGCGAATATTTCCTAAACTGTCTAATACATATATATCGAGCGATAAATCATAATAAGACTTTTGTGGAAGTTTCCTTCAAAATTTGCTTCAGATTTAATTGTTCCCAATAACTTTTTTTACTAAAAATTGTGTTCCACCTCTAAGTGCATTAGCCAACTTAAATTTCTGAGTCTATAGATTGTTGTAAAGTCTATCAAATGTCTGTCCCAAATCGAGCGTTATTTACAATGTATGTATTTGGCAAAACGCTTTGTATACTACTCCCAACAACATTTGACGGATTGATATGGTATCTGTGAAAATTTAGATCTACATAAGTGGGGCAGGGTATAAATATAAGTCGG
>PGFW01053828.1:680-12802 GCA_003123925.1 Haematobia irritans | reverse complement strand
TATGCTTTTACACAAATATTCTCCCAAATTTTATATTTGTTCAATATTGTGATTTTTCTATTCGTAGCTATTACTTATACAAATCATAATGAATTATCGCAAACTATAAACAGCTCTACTTCTCGAGTGACTACACAACATAGGATATATATCGGACGAGCTATATGAATAAGCTCTCAAGAATTTCTCGTTTCTGATCCACCCAATTATATTCCCTCCACATCGTTTCTCCACTTCACCGATTTTTTTCTCTTAGTCTTTAGGTTACCCTCTTTTCTTTGTAATATTTTTACAAACATCGTGCTATGAAGAATTATTCAATCTTGTATTTGATTTTTTTTTCTATTTTTACTCTTTTACCTCTCTTGTCCGGACGATGCGTGTCCCTTCACTCCGGTGGTACCATCAAGCCGATTCCAGTCTTCCTTCGCTACGTAAACCTAGCCCGATCACACAGACCTTCATCACAGTAGACTTCTTCCCTACCATCCCCGCCCTCGATCATATTGTGCCCAAGGACTAAATACACACACTCTTCGCTCTCAACTCTACTTGCTAATAACAAGCACAACCCATATATTCACAGCGGTACTCTCTCTCTCTAATATATGGTTTTGCATCAAGCATTATTTATATTTAAAAACATTTTATTACCGCTGTTCGCCAATACATATATTATGTTCTAGATTATCTTGTTACACATATGATGTCACAAACACCCGTACCGGCCGCTTCTGTTATGCTGTTCAAATTACCACTCTCATCATGCCTTCACTTCACCAACAATACTATTGTGTGTGTCTCACTCTTTCTGCTCCTTCACTTGCAAAACACTTTCAACCTATTACAATAGTTTATCACGCAAACCATCTCATGCATAAAAACAGCTCTTTTTTCATTCCGACCGTAGAAATAGAACCAACATGTTGACAAACTTTCTACTACGACAATAAATTTAAATCACCACAACAAACTCCCTCCTCTTATCATAGACCAATAATTTATTAATCGTTCGACGTCAAATCTCCTCTCTCACTGAGAAATCATCTTCTTCACAACAATCTTCTTCCCCTCTTTACTAGACAACTAATTAATCTCTTGACAAAAATTTTTCTATAGAAATAAAAATTTTGACAAATAATTTTCTTAGAAATTAAACAATTTTTGACAACAATTCTTCTTTTATATAGAAATAAAATTTTTACAAAATTTTCTATTTTAGCGTCCATTAAATAAATTTTGACAAAAAATTTTCTATAGAAATTTAAATTTTCAAAATTTCTAACAGAGATAAAAATTTTCTCTTATTAGTTTAATTATAAATTTTGACAAAATTTTTCCTATTAGAAATATTAATTTTTCACAAAAACTTTTCTGTAGAAATTAATTGAAGTTTACAAAATTTTCTATTGAATATAAAAAATAAAACACAATTTCAAACAAAAATATAGAAATAACAATTTTAGGCAAGAATAACATTTGAACACTAAAATTTTTGACAAATTTTACTATGTAAAAAAAAATTTGACCAGAAAATCTTTTCCTAAAACTAAAATTTTGATAACTTGTACTCTCACTAAAAATTGTTGACAATATTTTTCTATAAAGTGACTACCTAATTTTGACAAAATTTTCTATAAAAATGAAATTTTAACAAAAACCATTCATATAAAAATAAAATTTTGACAAAATTTTCCAAAAAAATAAAATTTTATAGAATGTTACCTATAAAACAAATAAATTTTGATAAATATAGTCTATAAAATAAAATCTTTTCACGAAACTTTTCTTTATTAGGAATTAAAATTCTTGTTAAAAAAAGAATTAAACGATTTTTCTCTCAAAAAAAAAATTTCCCCACAAAAATCTCCCAAATTTATGGAATTTCCCCACCAGTTCCCCAATCTCAAAAAAAATTCAGTCCCATTCACGAAAAAATTCCCAATTTGGAAAAAAAAAATCCCAAATTACTGGCAACACTGGGTGTGAGGTGATGCGTAGATTCGGCCTGGTCGAACTTACGGCCGTTACCTATACTTACTCTTTTTGAATGTATTTTTACTATGGGCTTCCGTCATTAGGATGGATATATAGTCACTCTTTTTCGGCATTTCCTGTGCCCCGCATTGATTATCGCCGATTTTAGTTCTTTAGATATGATGCCTATTTCCAACTTTAAGGATCCTTATTAAAGCTTAAATTAGGAAACAAACCTTTTTAATTTTTCTTTACCTTTGTTTCCACGTCTGTCCTTATTTCTCGCGCAGCCGTCGATACAATATCAAATATTTTTTTTTTGCCAAAAATTTTCTATAACATAGGTTTTGTTGTTTGCTGTTTTATTTTTAGTTATATTGAAAACATAACATCTCAGAATTAATTTGTTTCGCGAAATCTAAGGTAAACAAAATATTTTGTTATATAATCCACCTCAAAAACCACGAATATTCGAATATAAATATGTTTAATTAATCGAATATAAACATAATCGAAAATCTTTGATTTTTGCATTTAAAAGTCAGATAATCGAAAAAGTCGAAAAATTTCGATTATTGTTTGCGCTATTAGATCCCTAAGTTCATTTACAGTCCGTTGAAGTACAGAAAACAATTTTTTTGATGTAAGTGTAAATGACTTCTTAAATTAACTGAGATATTGGATTTTATTGAATTAAAAATAAAAAGCCTCAAAAATATCGGAAATCCTTAAGGGTATAGGTCAAAAATTTAAATCAAAAAGTAAAACTTTCTGTTGAGTGTCGCGCACACAGAAAATTAGTACCATTCTTTTGAAAGTCCAGTTTTGGATGTACATCTAACAAGTTAGATAATTTGGATGCAAGAATTTTTTTTTTGCTGGCGGAGAATCTAATACCCTAACTTACAGCTAATTTCATTCTCACCCCAATTAATTATTTCTGGACTGGAAATTTTTATCATACAGCTCTATCCTAAGGCCAAAACAATTTCAAAAGAATATCAATAGCGAATGTTATCAATTATTTAATCCGATGAAATAATTCTATGCACTCGCCCAAAAAACTCCTTCATCAGTTAAACTAACTTAAGAGCTATACATTTCATTTTCCAAAAATCAGGTCGTCGGCCAGAAAAAAAGTTGGCATATTTTCTCAAAACAGAAAACAAACGCACCAATACATCCGTTTAAACTATTCATTTCCAATTTTTTTCTTTCACTCCACCCACTCTTAATTTCAATTACACATCTCAATATTCATTTTGTGGTCATTTTGGACAATTTCATCTCTATATCATATCTCAAGGCCATACACAATTTCCACACAATCAATTAACGGACAATGTTACACAATTACTTAATCCGCACTGAAATCAATCTTTATGGGATTTAGCGTAACTGTTTTGCTTAGATTGTACATTTCAACCTAAGTGAGTGTAAGATAATTTAATGTCACATATTACGATGCATATCCCATCGCTTCATTTCTATGAAAGTGAAATATGACAGTAAATGCGTTTTAGAGATAACATATAAAGGCTTCATCCTCTGCTCGTCTTATAGCTAGTGAAGCAACTTTGAACTACGCCCATAAATACAGTCACATTTAATATGAGATCTTTTAGTTAAAACCTTATCGATTGGTCTAAACATTACCACAAGTTACGCTAAGTCTAAAAAGTGAATTCTACCAGATAACAATTTCAAATAATTTTTTGAAATTTCCAAAACCCGTTTATAAGATTATAACTTCACTTTTTTCGCGTCTTAAAATCATTTTTATTGTAGATTTTGTTAGCATTGTACAAATTTCAAAAATAGTGATAATAAGCTTTTTAGAAACAAAATTTTAGAAAACAAAATGGACCTCTCTTACATACAATGACAACTTTAAGATATTTCCATATACAAAACTTTCTATTTTAAGCAGAAACTCAAAGCATTTTTTCTTTCCTCACCCTGATATATTGTAAGAATATATCTTGAGAACAAATATTTTCAAAACATCACAGGCTACGTATAGTATACAAATAATTAAAACCATTAACTTTTTTGGTGCCAACTCAAATTTTCTTCCTTTTAATCAGTGAGAGATAGTCAATTATTTCGAGATCCTCTCTACATTACGCAAAAAATTAAAAAAAAACAATCTTTTACTATCCATACATAAAACACTTTATGTAGAAGCTGAGTGAGTCGTGCCAAAACAACAAACTATTAAGAGACAGTATAAACTCTTATGACAAGACAACATTTTCTGACTATATAGTAAAATAATTCAAAATTTATAATACTCATGAGATCTTCTCTTAGAAATAAACTGGCGACAAAATGTGTCTCATACCTCTATGTATATATAATATACTATCTTTCCTGAATTCTCAGACCACACACATTATTTACATATAGAAAAAATAATACTCTCGTGGGCGACAAGAACTCTATATTATCTTGGTATCAATTACACATTTCTGAACAAAAACGTTTCTGACACAAATCATGGAAATCCCTAATACAAAAATTATTATATCTACGCACAAAACTATATATGCAATTTGGACTATATGTTCATAGAGATAAAATTTTGAGAACTCTATAAGTTCCATTATAGACAAGATAAATTGGAAATTAAAATATTCAAATATAGTATAGATATTATAATATTATATTTTATCAAATGAGTCCTATTACATTTTATACACATTAATCTATTAGAAAATTGTTTCTATAGAAATCACAATATTAATTAGAAATTTTGACAAATTGTTCCTATATATAGAAATTTTAAGTTTCATTAGAGAGTATGCAAAATTTTTATCTTATTCAAAAATTGAGCGAAATTTTTATGTATATGATTCATTACATTTTAATTTCTAATATAGTGAATATATCAAAAATTATTTTATATCTCTCGCTCCAAATTTTTTGCCTCTTTAGAAAACAACCTATTATATTTTTCTGAAGAAACAAGTATTTTGTTCTCTCTTACAATAATAATTAATGATTTTATAGTCACGAGAAATGTTTCTTTGTTCACTAAGAGAATTAATAATTTTTGAATTTCATATTAATGCCCTATTACTTTTATTTTGATCAAATATCATTATAAATATTTATATACACAATAGAGGTGATATATAATTCTACTACACAAATAAACTTAATATTTTATATTGAGCAAATTTTGTACAAAAATTTTTTCATATCCTGAGAATAGAAATATAGTTAATATAGAACAAAATTTCTATAGAAACTAAAATTTTAAGACAATTTTCTATAGCAAATAAATTTTGAACAATATTCTATAGAAATAAAATTCTTAAAAAATTTTCTGTTAAAGCTGAGATCAAAAACAACAAATATGGAATAAATGTTAACAAAATTTTCTATAGAAATAAAATTTATGACAAAATTTTCTTTAGAAATAAAATTTTGACAAATTTTCTCTAGAAACTAAATTTGACAAACACTTTTCTATAGAAATAAATTTTGACAAAAATTTCTGATAAAAAATTTTTCACAAAATTTTCTAAAAAAATTTTGACAAAATCTTCTATAAAAATAGAATTTGACAAAACTGTTCTCATAGAGAATAAAATTTTGACAAATATTTCTATAAAAATGAACTATTTGACAAAATTTTCCTATAGAAATAAATTTGACAAAAATTTTTCTTTTAGAAACAAATTTTGACAAAATTTTCCTATAAGAAATTAAGTTTTTGTCATATTTCCTATTAGATATAAAATTTTTGAACAAAATTTTCTATCAGCACAAATAATATCTGGTAACAAATTTTTTTCTATGATACTGCACAATAGAAGAAATATTTAAACATACAGATTTTGTTCTACATCGCACCAACTCACCAGAAATTTGGAGACACACTAACCTTCTCTCACTAGTAGCATAGGTTGAACTACCACAATTTTTACGTACAATTTTCACGTATAGCACCCATAAAATTTAGAATCAAAATTTTTCCTATAATACGCAACAATTAAATATATTTTAGAAATTTTTCTTTATTATCATTCGCCCAGAACATATACAAACAACAAAAACAAATGAAATATATTGTAATATACTTAGTGCTCTCTCAAATATATTAAGATAATATTTTTCACATATTTGACAAATTATATATCTTCTATGTATAATATCACATATATTGTATCTCATATAATCTCTTTTACTATAAGTAAAAATTTTGTATCTATTATTAAATTTCCTGTTACAAATTTAGATTTTTTGGATATCAAATTTTGTTACTGTGAGAAAATTTTTGGATCAAAATTTATACTAAGAATATATTTATCATTTTATACTCAAAGAAAAATTTTCTCGAATCAGAATATAATAAATTTTGAATCTTTATATTATATTGTACATTATAATGAGATTAAAATTTAGTAAAAAAATATTTCTTCTATTTTATATATAATCAAGAAAAAATTTTGTGTATCTAATTTATATAAAGAAATATATATTTTTTATAACAAATTTTTTATTTAGAAATATAAATATTTGATGGTTAATCGATTTCCTAATAGAAAATTTTATATACTTGGTAGAAATTAGTTTTGATTTCTCTTTAGCTGTGTGAGTATTTCTACTCAGAAAAATTATTTGCACTCAAAAAATATATTTGACAAAATGTTCTACAGAAATAAAATTTCTTTTGTTATCCAAATAGCTTATTTATAGCAATAATAAATTTTTTAGCAAAATTATTTCATTTTATTAGTGTTTATTAATATTGTATAAAGAACTATATTTTGTCATATAAAGAAATTTTATATTATTTTTCGACAAAATTTTCTATGATAGAAAGAAATAATAATTTGAGCAAAACAATATTCTATATAATTAAATTCTCTGACAAAATTGCTAGGAATAAATATAGTGACAAAATTTTATATTTTTTATCTTTATTTAGAAATTTAGATAATATTTATCACATCTATAATTTGATGATAAATTGTACTTTATTTTACTAGAATAAAAATATAATTTGAGATAAATAATTATATCTATTTGAGAAATAAAAGTTTTGACAAAATTTTCTATAGAATATTAATATATTAATTAGACTCAATATTTTAAGTTATATGATAAAATGAGAAAATTTTGTCATTATATATTAATTTATCTCACAAATTTCTTTTAAGCTGGAGATCAAACAACATAATATGAAATAAAAATTTTTGACTAAATGTATAGAACATTTAGCCAAAAAATTTTGACGAAATTATTTCAATAAAATAAATTTTTGACAAATTTTTCTATTAGAAACAAAATTTTTTGACAAAAAGTTGTCTAAATTATTATATATGTGAAGCAAAAATTTATCTCTTTAGTGAGTAACAAAAATATTTTTGATCAAAATTCTTCTATCTATAGTAGAAATAAATTTTTTATATATAAACAATTTTTTTATTGGGTGGACATATAGTTAAATATGTTTTTTTTACACTATATACATATTTTATGAA
This sequence comes from Haematobia irritans, assembly GCA_003123925.1. Lineage (NCBI taxonomy): Eukaryota > Metazoa > Arthropoda > Insecta > Diptera > Muscidae > Haematobia > Haematobia irritans. The sequence goes on along the minus strand of PGFW01053828.1, from coordinate 5,330 downwards.
ATTATTTACGCAGCAACATATTTCTTTTATTATATTCTATTCTTGATTGGATCACTATTAAGACAAAACTTTGTACTATAGAAAATTTATATATTTTTCTATTGACCGGATAAAAATGATTATATTTAGTACAAATTTTTAGTGTTAATAAATTTTGAAGAACGTTTAAGTGTGTTGCTCACAAACATATATAATAATAATTTGAGAACAATATAAATTCTCTTTTAATACCGGGAAAATTGTCTCAAAATTTTATTTGCCTATTTAGGAAAAATGTTTGCCAAAACCTTTATTTTCTATAGAAAATTTATTGATTCAAAAATTTTTATTTTCCTATAGAAATTTTTGTCAAAATTTTATTTTCTATAGAAAATTTGTCAAAATTTTATTATTCATATAGCGCACAATTTTTTGTACAAAATTTTATTTCTATAGAAAACATTTTTGTGCAAAATTTCATTGCCATATAAAAAGTTTCTCAAAACTTTTTTCATATAGAAAATTTTCGGTGAAGTTATTTCTCCTATAGAAAATTTTGTTCAAATTTTATTTCTATAGAAAATTTTGTCAAACTTTTTTATTACTGGTTAGAAAATTTTGTCAAAACCTTTTATTTCTATAGAAAATTTATGTCAACATGTATGATCTATCACAATTTTTTTTCAAGAATTTTATTTCTATTAGAAATTGTGAACCCCCGTGTCAAAATTGTTTTTCTCCTTAGTTGTTAGTACCATTATTTTTATAATTTATTTTCATAATTTACTATGATTTTAAATTAAAACTAAAATAATCTTATTTCTATAGAAAATTTTGCAAATTTTATTTGTATTTAGAAAATGTGTCATTTTATCGTGTCAATTATTGACCACCATCTGATCTGTTCTCCGTTTTGACCCCACTTTCCATTTGATCTCACATTTCCATGAACGGATCGGTTTTTTGAAAATTGAAAATAGTCAAACTTAGCTTCAGTTTGGACTGCTTTTTTCTGTTGGTGCACACAATTTACTATTTAATTTAAACTAAAAAAAGGTTTTTTTTTTTTACCATAATCTTATTTGCGAGCAATTGTCTAACTTTGCCTTTACGCAAATAAAAACAAAGCTTCTGTAAATTATTTATTAATTTATTTTTTCAAAACTTTTCAATAATAATAGCTAAGCTTAAGCCTTTTAGTTTTTGATAGTACAGCCATCTCCTATAAATTCAAGTAAAGGCCTATGGCTTTTAGTGAATGAACATCCCAAAATTATGCATTTAGGTGGACATTATAATAAAATTAAAATCCAGCAAATCACTAGTGATTAGCAGCCAAAGTACATGCCTCTATATCTTAAGGGTGCCATTAGTCTTGCATTGGATTCGTCTCAGTGGCAACGGAGTAAAGAATTATTGTATTAGGATACGAATTCGAAAGAAATTGTAATCTCATTATTTCTTAAAAATGAGTGCCAAACTACTAAAGGCAAATTAAAGATTTATACAAGGAAATTATTGATTAAATAACATTAAGATATTGGTTTTAGCAAATCAAAAAGGCGAATACCCACACGAGACGGGGCCGAAAGGGGCCCAAAATTTTTTTAATTATTTGGAATTGGAATGAATTGTATATTCCTATTTTATTAATTTAATTACAATGACAATATATATATAGTTGGATACTACAATGCGATAAATTTATAGAAATTCTCAATATTATTATATGGAATACACAGAAAACAGTTTTAGCGGAAAATATAAAATTTCAATTTCAAAGAATTTTACACAGAAACCAGTTTTTAGCGGAAAATACAAAATTTCAATTTCAAAAAAATTGGTTTTAACTCCAAAATTAGTAAATCCACATTACTCAAAAAAACGTTTACATTTGATCCCAAATTTTTGCCTTTCTTTAAGGATTTTGGGTATAGTTTTTGAGTGCAAATGGCGGACTCCTTGAATCATAAAATACATTTTTAAGGGGAGTATTCATGTCAAGATCTAGGTGTAACGTGGTTTTCTTCTTCGCTGAGTTAAGCTAAGTCCACCATCAGGGCTTCTCCTCCAGCGGGTCTCCGCTTAAGGTATTCCACAAAACCTTTCGGGAGTCAAGAATACAAGATTTTTTTTTTTATTGATAGCAACAACTCTGAATTTATTCTCTTCTCATCATAAGATCTGATGTGAGCACTCCTTTGTGTTTCATACCCCAAAGAAAATCGGGAACATTTAGATCGATGATCGTAGTCGATGGGAAACTCGCGTTCGTTTGCGATGACCGGTAGTCAATGAGAAAATTGATTCGGTCGGATACCAACAAAAAACCGTTGATGACCGGCAATCAGTAGAAATTTCAGTCGTTGCATGACGGTAGTCAATGAGGAATCATCATGATCGGTAGTCGATGGGGAAACCACCATGGACGGTTGGAATGAGGAAATTCGGTCGTTGATGACCGGACGCAATAGAAACCGTCGTTGATGATGGTAGTCAATCGAGAAATTTCTCTTCGTTTTGATGACCGGTAGTCAATTGAGAAATTGCGGTTCTTGATTACCGGTTTCATATGAGATAATGCGGTGGTCTATTAGAATCAGCAGTAACTTTGACAAAAAGTTTTTAAATTTGACAAAATTTCCTTTTACGAAATAAAATTTTGACAAATTTCCTATGAAATAAAATTTTAAGACACATTTTCTATAGCCGAATAAAATTTTGACAAATTTTCTATAGAAATAAATTTTTTGACGCAAAATTTTCTTTTAAAAGCTGAGATCAAAAACAAACAAAATATGAAATAAAATTTTTGAAAACAGTTTGTCTATAGAAAGTAAATTTTACAAAATTTTCTATAGAAATTAAAAATTTTGACAAAATTTTTCATAGAAATAAAGTTTTGACAAAATTTTCTATAGGAGACCGATTTTGACAAAATTTTTCTATAGAAAATAAAATTTTTGACAAATGTTCCATAGAAATAACAATTTTGACAAAAGTTTTGCAAATACGAAATAAAATTTTTTGAAAATTCTTTCTATAGAAATAAAATTTTTGACAATTTCAATAGAAATAAATTTTGGGAGAAAAATTTTCTAATAGAACATAAAACATTTTGACAAAATTTTGTTTATAGAAATAAGATTTGTTGAGCAAATTTACTTATAGCACAAGAAATTCTCTGAGCAAATATTTTTGACAAATTATTTTCTCTAATAGAAAATGCAAATTTGACACATAATTTTCTTATAGAAATTAAAATCTTTGACAAAATTTTCTAAATAGATAATATGACGAAATTCTTTGACATGCACACCAAATCTTTATACTATAAGAAACATTCTTGTAATAATTTGAAAATCCTTTGAACATAAATTTGCATAATTACTTAGAAATTAACAAATAAAATTTTTTGACAAAATTTTCTACATTCCTGACCTTTATATAATCTCATTGCAAAATTTTCACTAGAAATTATAAGCAATTTTGACAAACATTATACGAATAGTTTTAGCAAAAACTTATAAATCATTTTTAGACAAAATTTTTTTGAATAATAAATTTTGTCAAATTTTCTATAGAAATCAAAATTTAGCGCCAAATTTTGATCTAGAATAAAGAAATTCATTAATCAAATTTTTGACAAATATTTTCTATAGAACAATCAACATTTTTGATCAAACTTTTTCTATGAAAATAACATTGTGGACAAAATTTTCTATGCGTAATGGAACATATAAATATTAAAATTTTGACAAAAACATTTCCTATTAGAAATAAAATTTTGATGTTTTGGAACATTTATTTGTAAATGTTCTATTTAAATTTGGTTAGAATTATTTTTGGCATGAGTGGCAACCGTGATTTTGCTTCGTTTTCAAGTGGGTCCCAGTTTCGTCCACAAATATTTGAAACTTATTTTAGATGATCCCATTTTTTCTCTGCCTGTAATTTCTATTTGGAAAAACCTTCAATTATCTTTTTAATTGAAAACATTTCGTGACAGTTTTTTTTTAGTATTCAATAGACTGTGTTGCATTAGCATTTTCCATTAATAATTAATCAAGTGATGAGCTCTATGGGTTTTGTGGTATTTTTTTCTATCCCAAAAAAAACACAAACAAAAGAATTCTATAAGTGCCAAGGACAGACCTCAACCAATTCATGATAATCGCTGATATTTTAAGAGCTATAGTCAGTTTAATATTTTATGCTGCCACAAAAAGCATTTAACACTAATGCAGGAGTGGTTTTTGTTGCAGCTCTCCATTCGGAAATAACAACAAAAACGAATAAACGGAACTAAATCCACAGCTGCATTGGATTCGATGCTGGGGACTCTTTTCGATTTTTTTCGCCGAGTTTTTTCTATGTTTGCCGGTTTGTCTGTTGCAAATAAATAAACTCTGACATAAACAACTTAAAACCACTGCAACGAAATCAGTTCAAAACTGGAGAATGAACAGAAAAAAATTATTTGCAAACGACATTCAATAACCGCAACTCTAACCCCTCTCTCTCTCTTACCTTCTTTTTGCCCATTGTTCATCATTCAAGGGGATGCAAAATTGCAACAACACCAGTAGGCTACCACAAATGTTGAACACATACACACACACAGAAGGATGGTCTAACAGGCCACAATGTAACAAACACAAGATAAACAAG
>PGFW01053826.1:0-10745 GCA_003123925.1 Haematobia irritans | reverse complement strand
TTTAATAATTTAGGTGGACACCGATATAGGACCCAATTGTTATGTAAAAACAATTACATCAGACTAAACCAATAAACAAATCTTCTGGCAATTTCATTTTCCCTTCACATTCTTTCTCACTTCACGAGGTTTTTAGTTGCTAGCGCCTTTTTCTGTAATACAAAAACAATGTCTAGAAGAACATTATACGACTTTTATAAATTAAAAAAAAATTTTTTTTGTTGCCGTTGCTTTACGTCCCGGCCATGCATGGCAAGGGGTCCGTGAGTTCGCAGCCCTGCTGTCGACCGATCTTTCAAAAATTTTTTTTCTTTTTTTGGTTTTTTTTATACCCTGCCGTCACACTGTGGAAACAGCGGTATTATTAAGTTAGTGCACATGTTTGCCAACACCCAGAAGGAGACGAGATAGACACATGTCTGAAAGCGGGCGCACCGATTCTGTCTGCAAAAATACTTCAGGGTGGGCTCCTGAGTCGGATATAGCCAATGTCCGTCTGTCCGTGAACACAAAGTCTTATGGTCGCGGCAGTTTTTCCAGAGTGTTTAGTCCAAATCGACTTCAGGAAATTTGGCACAAGTTATTGAGTCTTGGCCTCAGAATAGACCCCTACTTGATTTTGAAGAAATACGGGTCCCAGATATTAGATATAGCTCCCACTATACATATTTTCGCCCGATATGGACCTATATGGCCCCAGAAGCCAGAGTTTTAACGGTAAAATTCTGCACAAGAAGCTACAATAGGTACATAGATCTAGCGTAGTCAAAATGTTTATTGAATCGGTTTAGATCTTAGTAGTAGGCGCTTCCATATATAATCTTTCACCCGATTATGGACTGATACGTCCCCAGAAGCCCAGGACGTTTTACGCCCAATTTGGGTTTAAATTTTTCGACCTAGGAGCTCAATTAGTAGGTGGTCAGTCAAGCTGTTGCCAAATTTTTTTGAAATGGCTTTCAGATTTAGATTATAGCTCCGCATATATATCTTTGTCTGCCCGGATAAGGACTAATACGCTCCCAGAAGGCCCAAGAGTTTTAGCCCCAATTTTGTGAAATGTTTTGCACTAGCTGGAAGCTACAACTTAGTATGTTAGTCAAGTGCTCGTGCAAATTTTTATGTGAAATCGGTTCAGCATTAAATTATATCTCGCCACTATATCATTCGTTCGCCCGATTTACACTCAATTGACCACTAGTGGCCAATCCTTTTTACTCCGATTGTAATTGAAATTTTGCCACAGGAGTAGAATTTAGCCATTGTAAGCTATGTGCTTGCAAATTTGGTTGAAATCGGTTCAGATTTAGATATTAGGCACCCATTACTGGCTAGGTTCTTCGCCTGATGTTACACTCATTATGACCACAGAAAGCCAATTTTTGCTCCGATTTAGTTGAGAACTTTTGGCACAGGAGGTTTAGATGATTAGCATTGTAGCGTCATGCGTTGATAATTTTGGTTGAAAGCTCGGTTCAGAGTTCTTAGATATAATCTCCCATTATATAGCTTTGCACCGATTTAAAACTCATTATGAGCACAGAGGCCACCATTTTTTGATATCTACCGATTTAGGTTGAAACTTTTGCACATCGGGCAGTAGAATTTAGCCATGAAGCTCATGCGTTGCCAAATTTCGGTTGAAATCACGGTTTCAGAATTTTAGATATTAGCGCTCCCATATATATTGTTTTTCTTGCATTTAGTGTATAAGTATAGTCGCCGCGCCGTGACTTAGACTTTCCTTACTTGTTTATTTTTCGATACAATAACCACAAACACAAGTAATTTCAAATATGCTTTCTGTCATTATTTTTTCAAACCTTTTACCACGTGGGCATTTGTCTGTTAGCAGCACATTCAATTTATATGCAGACCCTTTGCTATGATTTGTTGTTAGCGTTTTCAATAATCATTATACACACATTTGAATGCAAAGGGCAGACAAATGTTCAGCCGAATCATTTTTACGGCGAAAAACAAACAAACCAAGCAAAACAATCATATTTTTTCAAAAATTTTTTTCAGCAAATAGTATACAACAGAAAACGCGCATTTTCCTATTTCTAAGTTTATCAAAAGAAAAATCCTCACTAATATTTATTACATTAGAAAGTTTAACAATTCTCCCTCTTCCCCAACTCGCCATTTAAAGAAAATCACGAAACTCTTCACCTCAATACATGCAACTTTTGTTTTGGGAATTTTTTTGTAAACCAACTCCGACATTTGAGTTCTAAAAGCAACACGACAACAACACTCAACAAAGGCAAGACAACACAACATCTCACAGTCAACATCAGCAACAAGCACCTCTTACCAGCGAATTACGCGAAAATATGCAGCAGTTTTTTCAGTCCTACCTTCACCGTTCCCCCCGCATCACCAAAGCCAACACTGAAACTGATGTTTTGCCGCCAAGCTGTGGTTGAGAATATATGAGTGAGAAGAAGAAGAATGATACAAGCAAACAACCCCAAAAAAAAAGATTCAGAACTAATTCACAAATACAAAAATCGCACCTTTTCAGCTTTGGAATTCAACACCTGAAGGTGGTTGCTAACATGAGCAATAGCCTACTTTGCGGTCTGTGTTATGTCGTGGTAAGAGAGCAGGTAGCCAACCAAAATAGGCTTAACTCCCAAAATCTTCGAATTGCTGACAGAGACAACAAGACTACGCATTCTAAATTTAATGAATGTTACAAGGATTTAAGGTTGACACCAAAGTAAAATGTTGAAAATCAACTTTTCGTTAGAAGGATTCTCCATATAAATGTCCGAAATTCGAAGAAAGGCAATTGTTGCTAGCCGCGATTTTCACTGATTTGATGATTACCACAAAAAAAGGCAAACATAATTTGCAAAAACAAGAGAAAACTAATAAACACAGAATCCGGAACAAAAAATGGAAAAATATTAATAAAAAAATCGATGCTAAGTAATTTGATGTGGTCAAGGGTATTTGTTGTTAAAAGTTGTAGCAAAGAGGCTGATTATAGACTCTAATTTAGAATTGTTCTATAATTACGGACTTTGAAAAATAGCCTAATCTAGGAGAATGCGAATAATCGATGTAAAACAAAGATGCGTTCACTTATAACTAAAGCAATTACAGAAAAATTGTACTGCTTCTGTAGTAAGGTGATATCCTTGATGGCGGATTGAATCCAATCTTGCCAGGGAGAAATCCTAATACGACTTCCTACCTATGGGGCCCAGCCTATTCGACTGCCTGTTGTATCGCGCTGCAGTGCTCGAAGCTTTATATGTTGCTCGGATTTCGTCTTTATCGGTTAAGCCCTACTAATTATGGCCTTTCAAATGGCCGAAAAGGCCAGTGACACACTGCCACAAAGCGAAGCGCCGGAACTGGTGCCAACCTTTACTCTCCCAAATGCCCAGGGCGGATTAGATCAACGGATCTGAGATCAGGTTGCCCATTTGAGTGCCAACGATAAATCTACCAAAATGTGTCGGAGAAAATTTAAAAAAAAAAAAAAAATCTTACCAAACAAAAAATCTTATTTTGTCAAAATTTTATTTCCATAGAAAAATTTTTCTCAAAATTTTATTATCTATAGAAAATTTTGCTTCAAAATTTTAAATTTCTTTATAAGAAGAATGTTGTCAACATTTTTTTTTATAGAAAACTTTTGTCAGAGTTATTTTATAGAAAAATTTTCTCAGAGATTTAATTTCTTAAAAAATTTTTGTCAAAATTTTATTTCTATAGAAAATTTTGTTAAAATTATTTATTCTATGGAAAATTTTCAAAATTTTCACATAAATAATTATACGCGTAATTTTGCCAAATTTTTATTTTCCTTCAAAATGCATTTCTATAGAATTTTGTTCTAAATTTATTTTACAGAAAATTTTGTCAAAATTCTTAGGCTTCTATAGACAAATTTTGTGTAAAAATTTTATTCTATGGAAAATTTTCTCAAATTTTAGTTTCTTATAGTAGATGTTTCTCTAAAAAATTCTCAAAATGTTATTTTTTCAAAGTTTTTTTCGTAGGAAAGATGTTTTTCAAAGTTTTCTATTTCTATAGTGGATTTTCTAAAAATTCTCAAAATTGTATTCTATTAGAAAATTCTTGTTAAATCATCTTATTAGAAAATTTTGTAAAAATTATTTCTATAGGAAAATTTTGTCCTTAATCTTATTCTTAACGACATTTTTGTCAATATTCTATTAAAAATTCTTTAAATGCTTTCAAGAATTAATTAAACATGATTTTTTGAAATTTATGTTATTATGATATATGTTTAAACGAAATAAATCATAAAATAAGAAATAAATGGTAAAGGACAAATATTTTTCACTAATGTCAAAATTTTATGTAAGAGATTATCAAGTATTATTTTCATTTTGAGCTAATAAATTATTGAATAAAAAAAATACTAACAAACTAGTTCTCAAATAATTGTTAGGGAATTATCAAATTTCATATTGTAGTTTATTTCATTGAAAATGAGTTAGAATGTTATTCTCTATAGAAAAATTTAGTCAAAATTTTATTGTTAGGGGAATCTTTGTATCAAAATTTAGATTCCATAAAAAAATTGGTCAGAAAATTTTATTTCTAGTAACAAAATGATTCTTAAATTGTATTTCTAAAGCAAAATTTTATCAAAAATTTATTTCTATAGAAAATTTTTTTCAAGGATTTTATTTTCTATAGAAAATTTTCTCAAATTTGTATTTCTATAGAAAATTTTTCTCAAAATTTCTATTCTCTATAGAACAATTTTCTCAAAAAATGTAGTTTCTATAGAAAATTTTTCTCAAAATTCTTATTTCTATAGGAAAATTTTGTAAAAGTTCTTTTTCTATAGAAAATGTTTCCAAGCTTTTTTATGTTCTATAGTAGGATTTTCTAAAAAATTCTTCAAATTTGTCTGTCTTATGAGACATTTGTCAACAATTTTTCTCAAATCTTTTATTCTCTGAAGAGACAGATTTTGTTCTCAAAATCTATGACTTTCTATAGGAAGAATTTTCTAAAAATTATATTCCGTTTTTTTTGCGAAATCGTTCTCCAAAATTTTTTCTACAGGAAAATGGTTTTCAAAATTTTATATTCTGGTAGTTAATTTTCTAAAAATTATTGTATCGTCTAATAGAAAATTTGTGAAAATTGTGTCTTGGTTTGAATGCTGGCTGAATGCGATGGTTCGTATATCCGGTTTCGAATGTACATGTTCTACCGCGCGAACATGCGCAGTTTATCTTACACCCCATGGGGCGACGAGGGACGGCGAGTGTAACTCAGGACATCAGGTGCCAGTGTTGTAGTGTTGCCGAGCAAATAAATCCGCATGGCCAATCGGAGTGAGCTGCTGATCGTTAGTAAACCAAATAATAGTTAGAGTGCCACTTTGCGGGACAGCGAAAACAACTCCTTGGCTCTTTCCTGCCAGTCTAACGTATTGGTTGTGCTGCATCGGTGCAGATCGAACATTTTTTGCAGTCCATTCAACTGCTTAAAATCTAGCTAATTTTTTCAACGACTCACGAATGCAAGAGACAAAAAGCCTTGTAAACAATAAATTGAACCGTACACTTTGTTCTTATCTGGTCAAGATAAGCGGTTTTAGAAAAATTATGAGCAACCTCGGAGTCGCTTGTACTTCTTTAAGCCCATTTGTAAGGAAATGTAAAAAGTAAGGGAGCCACTGTGGTGCAATAGGTTACAATGGCCCTCCTTGCAGTACACAAGTGGTGGTGGCGTTCGATTTCCTCGCTTCGATCGCAACACCAAAAAGTTCTTTTCAGGGGCTGGATTTCCACCTCAGTAATGCTGGTGACATTTGCTGAGGGTTTCAAAGCTTCCTTAAATGTATTCACTCAATGTGGAAGCGCCGTTCGTGATCGGCTATAAAATGCGAGGTCCCTTTGTCATTGAGCTTAAACATGGAATCGGGCAGGACTCATAAGATAAGACGAGAGTTCACCAATGCTGGTATCACAATGGGACGAATATGTCTAAATGCAGCCTGATACATCGGGCGTGCACCTAAACCTAAGAACGTAAAAAAAAGACCATTTCATCGTAAAAACCATTATTCTCAGGCTTTCAATTTCGGAAAAATCCCCCAAATCCCCATCCCACGAAAAAAGCATCCCATTTTCTAGGGAAAACTCCCCAAATCAGCAACACGATTGCCACGTTTGTAGCGAATTTAACAAAAATTGTACTAGCTTTTTATTGTTTTAGGTAAATTCTGGCTAGAATTCGTTGACACTTTTGTAGATTGTTGCAAAGAATACGCTCCAACTAAGAGCTCATTGAATTTTTTACAGCAAATAAAATTTCACAAAATTCTCTATAGAAATAAAATGTTTACAAAATTTTATATAGAAATAAAATTTTGACAAAATTTTTTACAGAAATAAAATTCTTGACAAAATTTTCTAAAGAAATAAAATTTTGACAAAATTCTTTCTACAGAAATAAAATCGTTGACAAAATTTTCTTTAGAAATAAAATTTTCACAAAATTTTCGATTAGAAATAAAATTTTTCACAAAAATTGTCTATAGAAATAAAATTTTCACAAAATTTTCTATAGAAATAAATGTCACAAAATTGTTCTATAGGAATTCATAAATTTTCAGCAAAATTTTCTTATAGAACGCAAATTTCTTATAGAACCAAAACTTTCTATCGAAACAAAATGTTTGACAAAATATTTTCTATAGAAATAAATGCTCGTGACAAAAGTTTTCCTATAAACATAAAATGTTGACGCAAAATTTTCATATAGACAATAAAATGTTTGACAACATTTTCTAAAGAAAAAAAATTTTGACACAAAAAATTGTAGAAATGGTAATTTTTACAAAATTTTTCTATAAAGGAAATCAAACTGCTGACAAAACTGTCTACAGGAAATAAATGTTGACAATAAATTTTCGGTACTAGAATGATAGAAATGTTGACAAAACTTTTCTATAGACAATAAATATTTGGTACAAAATTTTCTATAGAAATTAAAAGTGTTTGACAAAATGTTCTATAGAGAATAAAATGTGACAAAAAGTTTTCTACTAAACTAAAAAAATTTTGGACAAATGTTTCTATAGCAACTGAAATAGACAAAAATTTTCTATTAGAAAGTTTAAAATGTTGACAAAATTTTCTATAGAAATAACATTTTGGACGAAAAAACTTTTCTATAGAAATAATTTTGGTGAAAAATTTGTCTGTACGAACAATAAAATTTTAAGCGGGGCGAAATTTTCGTATAAAAACAAAATTCTGAAAACAAATTTTCTAAAGAAAATATCTCGCAGAAAATTTTGTTCAAATTTTATTTCTATACGAATATGTTGTTCGAAAAGTTATATTATCCCATAGATATACAATTTTTTGACAAAACTTTCTGTATACGAAAAAAAATTTTGACGAAATTTCTATGGAATAATGTTCACCAAAATTTTCTATAGAACATAAATTTTTGACAAGTTTTTTTTTTTTCTTTTAAAGAACCAAATTTTTTATTAGAACGCCAAATTTTCTATCGAAATAAAATGTTGGCACAAAATTTTCTATAGAAATAAAATTTTTGACAAATAATTTTTTTCTTAAAAACAGAGTAATAATGATTTTTGACAAAAAAATTTTTATATAGAGAATAAAATTTTGACGAAAATTTCTAAAGAAATAAAAAGTGTTGTGACAAAATTTCTAATTCAGAAAATAAAATATTGACAACAAATTTCGCGTTATTAGAAATAACAACCTGTTGACAAAATTTCTGCCTATTTAGGAACATACAATTTTGACACAAATTTTTCTTCACTAGAACTCACAATTTTGAACAAAGATTTCTATAGAACTACAATTTGACAAAATTTTCTATTAGAAATTAAATTTTTCGACCAAAATTTTCCTATAGAACTACAAAATTTTGCGACAAAATTTGTCCTATCAGAAATAAAATATTGACAAAATTTTCTGTAGAAGATAAAATATTGACAAGAATTTTCAAGTCTAGAAATAAAATTTTGACAAAGATTTAATTTTGACGCAAAAATTTCTATACGAAATAAAATCTGTTGTGACCAACAATTCACTATAGAAATAAAATTTTGAGACAAACATTCTACTACGGATCTAAAATTTTTGACATAAAGTTTGTCCTACAGAAATAAAGTTGTTGACAAAATTTCTCTATAGAAATAAATTTACAAAAATTTTCTATAGAATAAAACTTTTGAAAAATTTTGCTAGATAATTTTCTAAATAAATTACATTTGTCGAGCAAAATTTTTCTATAGGAAATACAAACTTTGACAAACTTTTCTCAGAAATCAATGTGACAAAATTTTGCTATAGAAATAAACATTTTTGACAAAATTTTCTGTAATAGAAAAATAAAATTTTGACTAAAATTTCTATAGAACTGTAAAATGTTTATGACAAATTTTCTATAGAAATAAAAATGACAAATTTCTATAGGAAATAAAATATCTACATAATATTTCATATAGAATAAAAATTTAACAAAAACATTTTCTACAGAAATAAATGTTATCACAAAATGTTCTATAGAAAATAAAATTTTGGACAAAATTTTCTTTACAGAATAAAAGTCTGACAAAATTTTCTACTAGAACATAAAATTTTGACAAAATTTTCTATAAGAAAAATATAAACAAAATTCCGAAATGTGACCAAAATTTTTCATAGGAAATAAAATTTTGGCAGCGAAATTGTTCTTCTAGAAATAAAATTTTTGCGTTTGTAAAGATTTTCTATAGAATAAAATTATTAAGAAAAAAGTTTCTATAAAACACAAAATTCTTGAAAAAAAATTGTATAGAAAATGTCTGCTAGAAAATTTTTGTTAAATATTTTTATTTCTATAGAATAATGTTGTTCCAAATTTTATTTTCTATAGATATCATTTGACAAAATTTCTTATAGAAATAAAATTTTGTGCAATTTCCCTATAGAAATGACAATATTGATCAAAACATTTCTATAGAAACCTTCAAACATTTTGACAAGAAATTTTTCAATTATGAAGGCTAACAATGTTACCAAATTTTCCTATAAGCATAATAACATATTGACAAAATTTTTCCGCAAATGTAAATTTCTCTAATAAAAAAGTGTAATTATAGAAATAACCAATTTTGAGAAAATTGTTCTATAGATACTTGCATCAAAATTTTTCGTTAAGAAATCAATTTTTACAAACTTTATGCCTACTGTTAGAAATTAAAATTTCGAGCATAAACTTTTTTCTATAACACACAAAACAATTTTTTGAGAAAACTTTTCAACTTATTAGAAAATAAAATTATTTGACGAAATTTTCTCTATAGGAAATAAAATTTGGCGGGGAAAATTTTCTATATAATAATCAGTTTCGAAGAAAATTTTGCTATAAAAAAAAATTGGTGAGAATTTTCTGATGAGAGAAGATAAAATTTTGCAGAAATTTTTATAGAATATTAAATTTCTGGAGAAAATTTTAGTAGTCGGAAATAGAAATTTTGATAAAAATTTCTTATAGAAATAAAATGTCTTGACTAAAACTTTTCTGATAGAAATATTGCGAAATAAAAATTCTAAAATAAAAACTAAAGCCATTTAAATTTCTTTAGGACCAAAACATATTCATCTTATCTTCATACCCTATACTTAATCTCAAACAAAAAGGATAACAAATTATCGATACAATCAGAAACGAACAAAAAGCAATCTTAAAATTAATCGAATTGTCAACTGTAAAAATCAACATCATTTTAGAAAAATCTTAAAAAAGCAAAAATCCCATCTCTACCCCCCAAAAAAATTCTAGGCAATTACCCCTATGTGTTTTTCTAGAATTTCATTTCTCTTGTTTATGATGACAATTGATTTGTTCCTTTTTTTTGTGGAAAAAAATACAACAACCTCTCAACAATATATTGTCCCATTTCTTTTGGGGTTTTTACCCCCTCTTCCCACAAAGAAAAAAAAAACACCAAAAGATAGAAATCAAAATCAAGGACTCAAGGCCTTATTCTAAGGGTATTTGAATAGCAGCTTTTTTTTTTGGTTTGTTGCAGTGATGTTATATTTCAAACCCAATGTCCACAAATCGTTCTAGAGTAGGTTATCAAAACAAAGACTTTTTCCATTTTTCTCATTTTTTACTTTCAAAAACAACGAAATGCCAGAATGCCAGAGTAGAAAAAACCGCCCAACAGCTATAAACATTGGCAAGCAGTAAAACTGAAATCCTGAAAATGAATTTAGTTTTGTTATGTGTGAACCTTCAACTCCGTGAAATTACCATTGGAATATGGTGGAGCCCCGAAAAAAAAAAACAAACAGTATCCCGTCTATCTTTGTGCCTTTCATTCATTCGTTTACTCTCCAAATCTGTGTAGGCGGCACATGTTTATGGGCCAAATAAATTCCGGGAAAAATAAATATTAACGTTAAATTCTCACAGGCTGATGTTGAATTTGCCACTGACATTGGTTAGTGGAACTTTGTTGGCTTTGTGGTAAATCAAGAAATGCACTTTGGGATGAGAATGACAAAATTGAGAATATCTGTTAGAAAAATTTCTTAATGGATAACATATTCATTACAAATCATCTGTTAAAGCTAGTTTAATACCCCGAACTATATTTACGTTAAAAATGACAACAGATTGAAAAAAAATATATGCCACGAAATGTATCACAGGTCAGTGCCAATTTTTATACCCTGGTCCACACTGTGGAACAGGGT
>PGFW01053809.1:6959-19564 GCA_003123925.1 Haematobia irritans | reverse complement strand
CTCCTCTTATCGAGTACTTTCTCTAGGATAAGTGATGTTTTGTTTGGAATTTTTTTTTGTGTAATATAAATAAAGGATTTCACATATATAATGTTGTATACATTATAGTAAAGCTCGAATTCAAACGTATGCCAACTATAAAATTTTTACCAACAAATATATTCATTATTTTAAAGAAATTTTTCCTTAATAGTTTGTAAATTGCGCATCATAAAATTTAGGTTGGGTAATCTTTAATATCACGTAAATATTTGTTTTCAGTGTACACTGAAAGAAATATTGTCGTGAGGCCAAAGATTCCTTGTCCTAGGAAATCCGTACTCACAAATACTTACGTATGAAAACCTTTTAAAGACTCATACTCACCAGTATAGCATTTTTTAACCATTCACGAAAAGTCCGGACACTCACATACATTCTCGTGGCTCACGAAAAATATCCTGAGCTACAAAAATTCCCCTCACTCAAGCAAAATTGTCGTAACCCACAATTGAGTTGCATGTTGTTTTTGCAATTTACTTTTGGAGAGAGCTTAAGTTAGGTAAGATATAGTGGCCGATTCTGTGTTTAGCTGAATGACAAGGGACCTACTTTTTAAAGCCTAATACGAACGGCGTTCCACATTGCGGTGAAACCACTAGATTTGAAATACTCAGAAATGACCAATTTACTATTATATATGCAAGGCGACAATTGCTAAAATTGCACCACGCGGCAATTGGAGAGCTTAGATGCGAATTCAACTCATGAGCGTGATTTGTTGGTTAACAGTGGATGGAAAATGCCAGTACTGATAGTACTTTTTCAAATACTTTTTCACCCTGGTCATGTTACCGTAGTACCCCCGCGAAATGATTATAGTACCTTTTTGTGTAGACATTTTGAACGCAGATGTCAAGATTTATGCGTACAATAGTTTGACAAAATATTTTAATATTTTCAGAAAGTCTTTAACAAAATTATTTGCTAATAGTCTCTTACAAATTTTATGCCAAAAACAGAACAAGTTAATGCCGGGAAGAACACATCTCGATTTTTGAAACGCCATAGAACATATTTCTTGAATTTGAAGAATGTTTTAGTAGAAAAAGCATGGATACTATATATTATGCTTTCCACCCGAACAACTTTCTACATTAAGAAAATTCATCGACTTCAGCGCTACTAAAATTATTGCAAAACCATTACAGTCACGGGTCGAAACTTGAGACAAAAATTAATGCTAGCCAAACCACTTTGGAGAAATTCTTATCAAATACTACAAAAAATAATGTATTTTCCAAAAATATATTTCTTCAGAAAGATTTATCAAATTTTATTTCTATAGCAAATTTTTGTCAAAATTTTTAATATCTATCGAAAAAATTTTGTCACCAAACGTATTTTTCTTCAGGAAATTTTTTAAGATTTTATTTCTATTTAGAAAATATGCTTGTCAAAAATTTAGTTCTATGAAACATTTTTGTCAAAATTTTATTTTCTATAGGATAATTTTATTCAAATTTTTTATTTTATAGAATTCTTTTTTTTGAATTGACAAAAGAATTTTTATATCTTATTAGATTTTTTATGTCAACATTTACTATCTATAGAATTTTTTTTTTCAAAATTTTTATTCTACAGAAAATTTTGTCAAAATTTTATATCTATAGAAATTTTTGCTCAAAATTTTAATTTCTACAGAAATTTTGCCAAAATGTTATTTCTATTAGAAAAATTTTGTCAAAATTTTATTTCTTTTACTATATTAAATAAAATTTCTACCAATCTTCCAACAGTAGAATTTACTAACTGTTACGACCGTGATTACAATGCTTACGGTAGTCTTTGTAGACGGAATAAATAAAAACTAAAAAAAAAATAATTTAAATTGGGGTCAACTCAACAAAATTTTATTTCTTAAAATTCCGGTCTAAGGCAAGCTCTTGTCAATAATCTTCCAATGGATTTTTTGTTGAATTTGGTTGGATAAGTACTTTTTCGCTCAAAAAAATACCCTTTTTTTGTACTTATCTTAAAAATTGTATTTTTACATCCACGGTTGGTAGCTTGAAGTATTTGGTGAGCCTGATAGTAATGTAAAATATTTAAAAAGGTTTCTGCTTAGTGGTTTTAAAATTTGCCAAACACATCGTGTAGCAGGTGTCTTATATCATAGAGAGAACAATTTATACAAATCACTTTAATGTGAATGGAAATGATAATCTTCGTTGGTGGCAGACTGTTGCTAAAATGATTTGAACATAGTGCAATTATCAAATAGGGATTCAGACAATGCGGTTGTAGTGTAACTATCATTTTTCTTCATTGGAAACTTGTATTGAATTTTGAATTCTATGTGGAATACATTCTTTCGGGCATCAACGTAAACAATAAAACCACAAGATGATGTAATACGCAAAAAGGATATCATCATTTGAGGCTATACTTAAACACTCATTAAATAGAATTGGTTATTGAGCAGGCAATTATATGATTTTACTCACTCAATTTTTATGGAGCTACTGCTTAACATCTAATTGAGGATAACGATACGACAAATGTAGACAACCAATCTTATTATTAAATAAATAAAATCTGTTTTTTTTGGCTCTAAAGATATGTTTGCAAAAACTCAGACAAACAAACACAATAAATCTTCGTCAAGTGGAAAATTACACAGCACTCCAAGTATTACCCTATATAAACACTTATTCAAATACTGCTAAGAAAAAATAAATAATTTTAAGGAACACTATATGTTCCTGGGTGTTCTTTGAGGAAAATGTTTTCCTGTGGTGATTTTTATGGTATCCCCATGATAATGGGATTACATGCACTGCAAAAAAGCTTTGAATTCAAAGATTTTAACCTTACCTCAAGGAGTATTAATTTCCGAAGTCAAGGGATCTTTGTAGCTTTATAGTCTATACAGATACAATATTTACGTGGTATAAAGATAACGCAACCTGAATCTTTAGGACAAACAATTTACAATATGAGGGCCAATTCTTAAACATAATGAAATTGGCAATTAAAAAAGTTTTATCGTCCTTTTTTTAAATTAATTTGAAGACACATATTTTATGAAATTTGAAGCTCCTTCCTTTACTATGGATATTTTCCTTAAAGAAAAGTAAAACATTTTTGCGTTTAAATAAATCGTTCTTAAATTAATTAAATATTGATTTTAAGATTTACGTAAAAACGCTTTTAATATCTTTTTGTTATCTCTGTTTTTTAAAGTTTTTTTTTGGAATTTGAAAGTAACTATTTTATTATTTAAACTTTCTGATCGGGCATTTGTTTGTACGTAAATAGCTATTTACTAATATATCGCAAAACGAGTAAATTCCTCGGTGAATGCAGAATATGTATGCATAAATTGAAATTTTATTGATTTTTAAATTTAAAACTAGATAGGTTTCGTAAAAAAATGTCTTTAGTTTTAAAAGAAGCGCTATTTGACTCGGAATCAATACCAAACCTTAAGGAAGGTGCAAAATCTTTAGATCTATTCTCCGTGTTCTTGAGTTAGCCCATATACTGTAATTAGAGATACAAATTTATTTACAAAGAGTTGGCTGGTAAGTCCCGAGTCTGACACATAGATGGCGTTCGCTTTAATATATAAATGCATATTATTTTAGTATCAGTACCAACCTTCAAATGATTTCATGTCACATTTCGAGTCTGTAAGTCAATTTAGTTTTGTGGAAATAGAGCGTCTTTTGTGCCTGCAAAAAACAGTACCCCTTTTCAATTTGCAAAATGAACTAAAACTGATGTAATATTGACCATTGATTTAGCCCTTAAGATTTTTTCAACTTTGATCTAGTTTATAATTTTCTTAAAATTAATTAGTTCATCGTATAACATTGTTTAGTATTTAGTTTCGTTTTTACAACACCATAAGCATTTATATTACCCTACCAAGTTAAAAGTCCAGTATTTATTTTGGATTACTTGCTTTATTTTAGTGGAAACCGTAATAAAATATTGGTTAACAGTCTCTTTAAAATGTCGAAGACTAAACTATTTTAAATCAATCATTCCACAGTACAGAACAATTTAAATAAATTAAAGGAACAACGAAACGTCTTTACTATTATGACAATTTCATGCACATTTTAAAAATTCAAACTTTCTTTAAGCTAAGTACTTTATTTAAAACTTATGATGAAAGTTCTTTAATACATATGTTTTTTCTGTTGAAATAAAATAATGACCACGTGAAACAGAGAGTAGTTCAATTTGAACCCGCTGTTTGCGACATTTTGATTTATTCCTTTTTTTATTGCATCGTAGGCTAGATTTTTTTCACATATTTTGCTGGAAAAAATGAAAAAATGAAAATTGTTAAAAATTAAACACGCATGTAATGAAATATAATTTTTAATTCTTCATTTACTTGTAACTTACCATATTTGGGCATTTTATGCAAATGGTGTTAAAGAAATTTTCAACTTTCTTTGGACAACGTTATCTCATAAAGATTTGACCTTGAAACAATTAGATATAATGAAGTAATTCTAAATAAACTTATAAAACTGGTGTTGTTATTCGATGTGAAGGATATAAATAAAAAATAAATATTCTAGTTGAAAGAAAGCCAAAGTTTTAATATAAAACTTACGCCAATTCTCTATTTTTTAAATGTACCGCCCTGAGGTGGAAATATAAAAAGTCTGTCCAAATTTATTTGGGCTTACTCTGAAATTTAATATTAAAATAAAATTATCTAAATAAGATTTTCAAAAAATCTAATGAAAAAAAATAATAATAATGCAATTAAAAAACCAAATTATTCTTCGATAATCCTAGACAGTCATCATTCGCTCAAAATTTGACGCACCACGTAATTTCATATTTCGATTTTAAAATGCATTTTAGTCTATTCGAGGAAATGCGTGACATTTAAGTTATCACTAATTCGACCGTTATTTATGAATTCTTTGTTTTATACAACTTAAAACCAATTGAATTAAGAACAATAAAACTCAAGTTCTGGTTCACCTTTTTTCGCTCACGATGAAAATCTTTAGCGTCTTGAAATGGAGCCGTAGTCAAAATGACGAAGGCTGACTATTACTGTTCAAAAAATAAGGATGACTGTTCCAGGGCTAAATGAAAGTTTAAGAATCCTTACAATTCACTATTAATATAACAGGCACAGGCAGTACTCAAAAATTGTCAAATCATGCTTTAAAGGGGTTATTCTGAAATTAAATAATTTTTGTTTTTACATTAATGAATATTACATGGTTTCCACAAAATATGATTAAAGAAATATAAAATAAGGGATTAAAAAACCTGTAATTTTGATGATAAAAAGTCACAAAAACGTAAAATTCTTCTAGTTAAAATAAAGCCAATTTTTAAAAGAAAACTACCATTCTCTATTTTTTATTGTTCGAAATCATCTGAGTTGCTCTGAAATTAAATATTGTTTTTACAACAAAGAAAAAACATTAAACTAGGTTTCCAAAAAAATTAATTAAACAAATAATAATGTATACATAAAAATATAAGTATATTAAAAGAAAAGTCATATAGGAAAAATATTACCAATTATGAATGAACTATACGCTGGACTATAACAAAAATTTATTCCATAATTCATATCTGGAATTTGAATATTAATTTTTTACACTAGAATATAAAAATTTCATTACACTTTTCAATCTTCAACATAGTTTCTAAATTATTCGTTATAACTTTTTTCTAAAACTACCGATAAAATATTAATAGACTTTATTTAAAAGGTTATTAATAAACCAAACACAAATATATGTCTCAAAAATCCAAATATTCCATTTGCTTAATTCCTTGTTGCATACCTACTTTAAAAGATGCAAGCCCACTTGCCTAACGCCAAGTATACAACTGAATAGCATGGCAAAAAAATACAAGCAAAGCCAAAACATTTTCCTTACAACAACAAAAACACATGTGCCTTTATTGAAAACAACACCTCATCAGGCCAAAATAAAACCATCCGCGAATAAGAACACACACACACAAACCACTCAAATGAACAAAAATAAAAACAACCCACGCTCATGTATACACAACAAAACTCAAGTAACCATCATCCTTTTACATTAATCACATTCCACTATGCGATAAAGATCTCATGTACTATTTCATTAGTTCATCGCCATCAGCTGACAATTTACTCTAAGAATAATATTCGTTAAAAGGCACACCAAGTTTAGAGAATGAAACGTTTAACTTAAAATTTGCAAATTTTTTCAAGAAAATTTTTATCTTCCATTTTTTTGACGAAAATCGTCTATAATTTATTACATGTGAACTAAAATCATTTCATTGGGTTAATTTATTTCACCAACAATTAGTTACTATAGGAATGTGTCAGTAAGAAATTGACTATCCACTTTCAAGTTTCACCCCCCTTTTTTCGCTAAAAAAAATATTCTTCTCATACAAAAAATATTATTAGTTAAATTGACACTTATTAATTTTACAAACATACTTTTACATTTTCACTAAGTAGTTTATATAGCCATGGACACACCCCACGACTTTTTAACTTACCAGGTTAAGAAATTTCCTCTTCCAAGGAAATCTTCCTATCTCCGTTTTTTTTGGCCATGAACTAAAACGAATGCTACTTAGAATTTGTAAAAAATTTCCTTGCGACGTAGTTAATTTTTTCGTGAAGATCGCGGAAAATATGAACTAAAATTCTAGGAAAATTCTTCGATAATAAAGTATATTTGTAAAATTTTCTATAAATTTACGAGACACTTTTTTTCTGTGTGAAGCAATTTTTTTTATTGGAAGAAAATGGAAAAAAGGAATTTCTGTTTTGTCATTACAAATATTTTTCTTGAAGGGGATGAGCTCACATTTTTGACCAAAAACAACAACGTACAGAACGAGAATGTTTCGATGATTCTGGTGAGCGGTTTGTTTTGCTGCGGGTTAACTCGTATAATACACCGAGTTTTTCCGTCGATATGTGACAACTTGGATGTACATGGCTCCATCACTAAAACTCCTTGAGTTCTCAAATCAGGAACAGTCGGCTGAGGTGAGACAGAGGCGACGTGTAGAACTGCTGTACGAAGCGATGGAAAGACTCAAAAGTCCGCTGCGCAAAGTCAGATGGACCTCTGTTTTTTGGGGTCGCATGGAATATTTTTTAATCGATTATCTTGAGAAGCGGATAAACATCAACTGTGACTATTATATGGCGTTTATTGAGGTTTGAATTGGTCGAAATCGCGGCAAACGGCCCCATATGAAGAAGAAAAAAGTGTTGTTCTCACCCAAGACAACGCACACGATGCCACAATGTCATGAGAACGATGGCAACAATTCAGAATTGGGCTTTCGAATAGCTTCCCACACACCGATTCTCCAAATCTTGGCCCCCAGCGACTTTTCTGTTCTCACACCTCGAAAGGAATGCTCGCAGGGGAAAAATTTTGGCTTGCAATGAAGAGTGTGATCGTCCGAAACTGAGGCCTATTTTGACGGGCAAAACCCGAAGCGGAAAGTAACTACAAATGAGTATTCAAAAAATTGGACAGGGTTCGTTATAATCATTGTACTCGCTCTTGAAGGGAACTATGTGAATTACTTAAAAACGAATTTATGACAAGAAAGATGATTTTTTTCTTTGTTGACCGGGGAATATTCAGCAAACTGTTCATATATGCACAATAAAATAGTCAGTTGAAAAAATTTATAAACTTAGTAAGCGTTAAGCCAAACCAATATTTTCTTAATTTCACAAAAAAAAAAAAAGGAAGAAAATTTCTCAAAATTGATTAGGCTAATATAATATTAGCCTATTTTTGAAGATTTGTTTATCTTTAACCCAAAGATCAATTAATATTTCAGTTAATTTAAAGATTATTTTTAAAAATTATTAATTTTTTTTTTAACATCAAAAATGATTTTCTTTACTTTAAGGGAAAAATTTACCTTTTTTCAAGATTCATGTCCTACCATTTTTTAAAGAAACAATGCTTTTAGAGCATAAATATTATTTAGATTCTTATTAAAGTCAATACTCAATGTTCTTACTTCTGAAAATATATTGGCTTAATTCAAAAAGATTTTGACAACCAATCTTTTGAAGACAAAATTTATACAGTATTAAAGACCAATTTCATTTTTAAATAAAACAAGCTTAATAATGTTTTGTTTTAAACATTAAATTTAGAACACTCATCTTTACTTTTACTAGTTTTATCGAGTGAATCTAGTCTCTAAGTAGCAAAGTCTCTCCAGAATTTTAACTGTTAGCGAAGATTAAAGCAGTAAGCTTTTTTGGAAGGAAATTACCAACAATGAATCTATCCATTTGATTCTTAATTGACATAAAATTCTTCCATTGTACTTCCATCTTCCAAAAATGCCATCCTTTCAATTTTATTGTTCAAATTACTTCAAGCCACTTGCAAAATCAGCTCAATGCGGTTTCCGAATATCTTCATTCTTTTAATTTTTCCATCTCATAGAAGGGGAAAGTAATGTCACAACTTCTAAAGATAAATGCAGTTGTATGTTCGGTTCAGTTTCCATATAAGCGATCCATTGCTGTTTGTGCAGTTCATGGGAGTTGCGAATTTTTTACATAATAGGCAATGTAATTTGTTAGGAAAATATGAAGAAAGAATCCTTTTATTCCATTTGTAATTATCTTCAACAGTGAGACAACAAAAGGGATGCACATTAGATCACATATGAATGTTGAGGCGTTAATACGCCTAGAGAGGTTTACATTTTCTTTTATTTTCGTTATTTATTCGATTCCATTTATCTGAGATTTGTTTGTCGAATAACAATGAGCATGAAGTTCATCAAAAAAAGATCACCGTATGACTATAGTTGAATGGTCCGCCTGTACTTAAGTTACTCGGACAATTGACAACATACATTAATGTACCATAAAATATGTGATTATAAAAATAATATTGATAGATATCTCTCTACTATATCTAAGACTTTTTCATTCATTTCATTTTGGGTTTGATTTGAATTGATTCTTCATATCATCTATGTGTTTTTTCTAAATTTTTTCTTGCTCAACGTTTAATCTCTCTTGCAAATAACGGTATATTGTTGTTTTTTTGTTTTGTATACCTGCTCCACATGTGGAACAGGGTATTATAATGTTAGTGCATATGTTTGCAAACACCAGAAAGAGAACAACGAGATAGACACATCGGTGTCTTTGGAATAAAATGTCAGGGTTGGGCTCTTGCAGTCGATATAGCAGCTGTCCGTCTGTCCGTTCGAACAACATTTTTGTAATACATAAGTCTAGGTACTCCATTTTAGTCCAATCGATTCAAATTTGCACAAGCTATGTGTTTTGGCTACAAAGAAAAGATCCCTATTGATATATCATATTTCGCAACATCGAAAAATATGGAACTATATATGGCCCAGAAGCCAGGAGTTTTTTACGCCTAATTTACCTTAAAATTTTGCACGAAAAGAAGACACAATTATGTACTATAGTCAAGTTGTGCCAAATATTTATTGAAACGTCGGTTCAGTTAGATATAGCTTCCACATATTATATCTTTCTCCCGATATGGACCATAACGGGTCCCAGAAGCCAGAGGTTATATACCCCAATTTGGTTGAAATTTTGCACAGGGAGTAGAATTAGCATTGCAGCTATGCGTGTCAAATTTGGTTGAAATCGGTTCAGATTTTAGAATGTAGCCTCCCAATATAAGCTTTCGCCCGATTTACGATATATGAAACACATGAGGCCAATTTTTTAACTCCGATTTAGTTGAAATTTTGCACACGGGAGTAGAATTGCATTGTAATCTATGCGTTGCCCACAATTGGTTGAATCGGTTCAGACTATATAGATTATAGCTCACCACTATATAGCTTTCGCCGATTTACATCAATATGACCACAGAGGCATTTTTAACTCGATTTAGTTAGAAATTTTTGCACAGGGAGGTAGAATTAGCATTGTTGGTACTGCGTAGCCAAATTTGGTTGAATTCGGTTAAGATTTTAGAATATAAGCTGCCAATATATTACTGTTTTTTGATTTCGACAAAAATTGGCAAATACCAACACTTTTCCTCTTTCTAAAATCGCCAGCTGCTTAGTCGCAAATATAATCATAAAAGTTTCCTTTAAAATTGCTTTTAGATTTAAAACGACTTCCCCATATTATTTTTTTTACTAACATTGTGTTTCCACCCTAGTGCCATTTAGACCGACTTAAATTTTGAGTCTATAGTATTTTAGTAGAAGTCTATACAAATATGCTTCTAGATTGGAGTGATAATTTAAATAGTATGTATTTGCGACAACCTTTACTATATTAGCCCCCAACACATTTGACGGATGCTGATATTCGGATATTCGAAATTTAGATTTTACAAAGTGTGCCAGGTATAATCATAGTCGGCCGCCTCGACTTTAGACTTTTCCTTACTTGTTTTTTTGGTACAGTGATATAATATCTGCAGAGCAATGCCCCGTCAGGACATATTGTTTTGGCAGCTTCATTAGTGCCTACTTGAAGAGTCAATGAATCATTATTAATTGCATGGTTTTACATATGAGCAAATTAGAGATTCTAATCCTTTAGGCATAAGCCAAAGACAATGTAGAATAAGGAACGCAGCTCTGGTTCTACGACTTTTTGAATTATGGTCAAACAATATATTACCCTGTAAATGTGTTAGATTCTAAAGGACTTTAATATCAAGAGAGCTATAGCGAATAATATTATATCGAAAATTAAAACTTGACTTTTTTAAACTTCATAGAGCATCGAGGTACCAGGAATCTCTTCTCTTTAAAAGTAATTTCTGAATTTTACTAGATTGGTTGCCGTTTGTTTTTTGTGAGCCTCTATAGATTTTTCGCCAAATTCAATTTGGATCACTTTTTTGCAACCCTAAACCTCCAAATTCCCTCTCAATTACGAAAACCTAAAAATTTCCAATTCTGCGAATGCTCCTTGGCAGGCATACTAATTTTATTAAATACATTAATTATTCAAATTAAATATTAAAAAAGGTAAAAATACGAAAACTTTTTAATTACATTTCACATCCAAAACATGTTTAGAATTTCATTAAAAGTTAACACCCAAGATAGATATCTTACAAATTACAAGGATAAATAATATCGACATGGTAATAGAGGATGGGATTCTTTTGTCGATTTAGTAAATTTGCATATAATTTGTTGAGAAGACAATGCGTGGCGGATATATACGGAAAAAGAGGCAATATGGGGAAATCCTACCATGTGTCTTTATGTATTTAAATCCTTTATCAGGATCAAGTGCTTCATCATCAAACAACAAATCCTAGCACATTGTCATTAATAATTTCAACATGACTTTTACTCGATGCCTTAGAATGTTGGTGAAATGTTGGTCTATACTCATAAGCCCATTCAGAGGAGGAGTCAGTATGATTGTTTGGGTATTTTGATCCTTCTTAAAGGATAACATATTATTCATATGTTCAACTATTCACTTAACTTCTCTCCTATTCTCTACTTATTTCCCCCCATAACCATTGAAATACTTCAACACAAAGCATATTCATAAAATTCAATTCAAATTGAAAATTTGTTACTTATTAAAAAAAGAAAAAAAAACTACCAACAAAATCTTTAGATCTACCACACAAGGCACGTGCCTTTAACAATGAACATCAACAAAATTTTTATGGTCCTGGTTACTTAGCTTAATCCTCTCACCCCCTCACAACAAGAGAGTGTGAGCTAGACAATTGTGGAAATAGTCAAATGGGTTGTGGGACTGCTTACCTTCATGGTGGGATTTTAAATTTTGAAATTGACATGGTGCTGGTATAATCCTGTTTTCAAAAGATTACTGTCACCAAAACATATTTTTTGTTCAATTTTAAATTTTTATTTATAATAAAATTTGACCTAGCAAATTGTCATTGTATAAATGACTCTTTCTCTTACTCTCTCACTCCTGAAATTCTTCCCCTTATCCTGTTTCTTTGTTAGTCTATCAATTCAGTTATTGTTGTTGCAATTCCTTTTTATCTCCCATAGGGGATGCATTTAGATTTGTTTGCTTATGGTCCATATCTCTGGTTTTGTATGAATACTTTTCCCGTATTGAAAAGGATAAAATCGTATGGCAAAATGTGTTTTTAATGGTCAAAAAGTTTATTCCATACAAAAGTGTGGTGGTCATAAATTATTGGTTTGTAAGTGTTTTTGATTTGTTTCTTTTACTTTTTTTATTGGAGTGATTAATAGGGATGAAATAAAGGATTCTGTGTCAATGTGAATTGTCCTATTGCATAAATAAAATATAATGCAATACATTTAGGAAACATGTTTTTTTATATTTATATTTTCCATTAAATATAAAACTCTATAGTCCGCGGTTCATTTCTCCATATAGGCGAAAGGTAAAGTTTAAAAAATTTATAAAATCAAATAATTTCCTCGACATTGTTTAATTTACAGTAACAGGTGTTAAAAACTAAAACAACCTTGTGGAAGTGAGAAAGATGTAAATAGCCAGAAAAGAATTTTGTTTTTGAGTTAGTTTTTATGAAATTGTTTTACATCCTATAAAGGAATCAACGTTTATCACAAAAAGTATATAC
>PGFW01053804.1:26582-52688 GCA_003123925.1 Haematobia irritans | reverse complement strand
AATTTTTGACAAAATTTCATTATAGAAATGAAATTTTGTAAAAAATTTATCTATAAAAAATAAAAATTTTACAAAATTTTCTATTAAAATAAAATTGTGACAAATTTTCTATAAGAAATGAATTTGTAAAAAATTTTCTATAAAAATAAAAATTTTTACAAAATTTTCTATTAAGAAATAAAATTTTGAAACAAATTTTTCTAATACAACCCAGAATGTGATCACCCCAAACATGTTTAAGAACAAAATGTTATTTTTGGGCGGTGAATATGGCACATGATTACGCAAACATATTATTAGCTCGAAAGTTATGTATCTGATTTCGGCAACCATGTACATTTTTGTCGATGAAACAAAATGTTTTGCGATAAAAATGTTCGTGTTCACCGTCCAAAAAAATAACATTTTGCTCTTAAAACATATTTGGGGTGATCATATTCCTTCTCTGAGTGAAGCAAATAAAAATTTTGACAAACTTTCTATAAAATAAAATTTTGACAAAATTTTCTATAGAAATAAAATTTTGATAAAATGTTCTATATAATTAAATTTTGACAAAATTTTCTATAGAAATAAAATTTTGACAAAATTTTCTATAGAAATAAGATCTTGACAAAATTTTCTATAGAAATAAAATTTTGACAAAATTTTCTATAGAAATAATTTTTTGACAAAAATTTTCTATAGAAATAAAATTTTGAACAATTTTCCATATAATAAAAATTTTGACAAAATTTTCTATAGAAAAAAAACACTTGTCAAAAATTTACTTCATAAGGAAAATTTGTCAAAATTTTATTTTCTAAAGAAAATTTTGGTGAAAATTATTCTGTAGAAATTTAAACGAATTTTATTTTCTATAAAAAAAAATGTCAAAATTTTATTTATATAGACAAATTTTGTCAAAAATGTATTATATAGAAAATTTTGCAAAATTTTATATCTATAAAAAATTTTGGCGATTTTTATTCTATAGAAAAATTTGTGAAGTTCTTCTTAAATTGGGGAGGAGTACTATGCCAAAACTACCACGGCTGCCTCAAAATACGTCTATGACAACGTGACAGGTGATGACTTGTGATTTACGCATATAAGCCCAAAAGTAAAACAGCAGTCGAATGAATGAGCAAAATATAGCAAAAGTCGTAAAAATGTTCCATTTTATGATATACAAACAAGATATATTTCCATTTAAAAATATATATTATAAATTTGGTTCCCAACTATATATATTTTTAGAACTTCAATAAATGTAAAACGTGTTACATTTTAGCTGTTTGATCACTCTTCCACCTATTCTAACATTTTCTAGATTTTATTACCGCGATTTCAAAGCAGCTAAAACCTGGTAACCCTATTTTCATGCTCATGCTTTTTCGGGATGATGTGTCAATGATGTTGCAAAGAGGAAACATTTCTTCGATAGAAATATGAAAGAAAAAATAAGTGGTACTTGAATTCCTCCAAGAAAAATCCTAAAAACAAGACTGAAAAGCAGTCATTCATATGGAGTAGTACAATTAAAGGGAAATGTTGTTTTTTGGCTTCCCCCTTTGGGTTTTCTCATCGAGGAGAATGAAAAATGAAATAAAAAGACATGTCATGAAGAAGCATAATTTCCGGCCCACTAAAGGTTTTCCTTTAAGATTTAAGCGCCTTACATTGCCATAGAGGGATGATATTTTTTCTCCAAATTGCCTTTCCCAGAATGCCTTTAGTATGATTTCACATTACACCTCCTTACCATTATCAACAATCCACCAAAAGGCAAGGGGGAAAACAACTCGTCTCGGCGTCATTATTATGAAGTATAGACTACTTTTTAGTATATTTGTTATTAAATTATTTACGTTTGTGTGTGTGTTGTTATGCTAGCTGTATATCATTCAGAAAATGTGTGTGCCTTTTTAGGAAGTTTTTTTTCCATTTCTTTTCTTTTTTATTTGATGTTTTTCTGCTATTGTATTTGGCTGGTCTATCGGATTGAGTTGACATTTGTTTCTATGGACGAAAATCATTTTTTTTATTCCACTTCAGGATATTGACCTCAATTGTGTTAGCAATGGTGGACAAGAATTTATCGACTTTGATTGTCAGAATAGATGTAACGAATATTTGTAACATTTCAATGCCAGTTACCAACAATGGGATTTTCCACTGATGAATAGTACAAAATTTTACTTTTGGATGTCTCACAATTTGGAAACTTTCAATGCCAAAGACACAGTATAATTGTAGGCGCCATAGTCGTTTGGAAACTATAAAATACTTCTAGGCTAAGTGGCAACGTTTTTTAGATATTGAATAAGCTATGAATTGTTGATATAACAAACAATTTATAAAAAAAAACACTATCAATTATTTCGCATCCACTGTACAGGCCCGGGTTCAATTCCATAGGCAGACAAAGACAAAAAACGTTTTTCAATGGTTGCAAAGTCAGTCAGTAATGCGGATAGTCTTATAAGTTATGGCAATAAATTTCCGGCATATAAAAATAGAAATAAGATACACACACTGATGTGATAAATGTCATGAACATGAACAATGATTAGTTTGTAAACTATTGCAACAAAGGACCAATTTCAATTACATATTAGTAACATAAATTCCGGTAGGGGAAATTTGCACTGATTTCCCGCAGGGAAAATCACTTCAGGGTTGGAAACTTTGACGTCTTTGTTTCCAAGTTATGCCAGGCCGAATTCACCTCTTCGCCGATTTGTATTAACTTTTTGTTGCCTAGTAAAAGCAGCCAGCGGATAAAGTAGTTTCCCAAGGTATCATTCATCCTCAAAACACGCGCGGTACAAACATGCACATCCTTTGATCTCTACTCGCCGTAGATGTGCTTCTCTAAATTTTAGATGCCCGGTCATTACTTCCCACCGGACCCTCCTGACTTATTGTCCAATCTCCTTGAGCACTACTACAGTCTTTTCTTGTCTAGGTCACCCATCGTCGAACTTCTTGACCGCTGCACTTGCGTTCCACAGTCGCTTTATGTGTAACCCTGCCTATTCATGCCATCTCCGGCCTCGCATTGCCTCTATTGGCTTTGCGTTCTCAAGTTTCACTTTTCTATGTTGTTCCTAGCATTTATCGCCAGTTCAATTTGCATTTATGTTTCCTCTTATTGCGCATATCCTCGGCAAAATGTTTTCTGTCAAAAAGTTTATTTCTATAAAGAAAATGTTGTCAACATTTTATATTCTATAGAAAATTTTGTTCAAAATTTTATTTCTATAGAAAATTTTGTCAATCATTCATTTCTGAAAAATTTTGTCAAAAATTTTATTTCTATAGAAAATTTGTTCCAAAATTTTATTTCTACTAGAAAATTTTGTGTCAAAAATTTAATTTCTATAAGACAAAATTTTGTCCAAAAATTTGTAATTTCTATACAGAAAATTTTGTCAAATTTATCTTCTCTTAGAAAATTTTGTCAAAATTTTATTTCTATAGAGAAATTTGTCACGATTTATTTCTAAGAAAAAATTTGTCAAAAATTTTATTCTATAGAAAAAATTTTTCAAAATTTATTTTTTCTTAAAAAATATTTTGCCAACATTTTATTTTTCTATAGAAAAATTTTGTTAAAAAATTTTTTTTTCAATAGGAAAATTTTTCAAAATTTTATTTTCTTTATAGAAAATTTTTGTCCAAAATTTATTGCTATAGAAATTTTGTGAAAAAAATTTTTATTCTATAGAAACTTTTAACAACATTTGTATTTTTCTATAGTAAATTTTTTCAAGCAGCTTCATTTCTGCTAAGAAAATTTGGTCAACCATTATTTCTATAGGAAAATTTTGTCAAAGAATTCTTTATTTCTATATCCATAATTTTTCAAAATGTTATGCTCTATTAGAACATTTCTGCCAAAATTCTTATTTCAATAAGAAAAATATTGTCAAAAAATTTATTCTATATAAAAATGTTGTCAAAATATTGATTCTATATAAAATTAAGATCAACATTTTATTCTATAGAAAATAATGTCAAAATTTATTTCTATAGGAAGATTATTGTCAAAATTTATTTCTATAAAACTATTGCTCCAAAAATTTTATTCTATAGAAAATTGTTGTCAAAATTTTATTTCTATAGAAAAATAGTGTCACAATTGTATTTTCTACAAAAAATCATGTAAAGAGTTTATTTCTATAGGAAATTTTGTCAACAATTTTATTTCTACTGGAAATTTTGTCAAAATTCTATTTCTATAGAAAATTTTGTCAAAATTTTATTTCTATAGAAAATTTTGTCAAAATTTTATTTCTATAGAAATTTTGACAAATTTTTATTTCTATAGAAAAACTTTTAACAAAATTTTATTTCTATAGAAAATTTTTTCAACAGTTCATTTCTGTAGAAAATTTTTTGTCAACATTTTATTTCTATAGAAATTTTTGTCAAAATTTTTATTTCTATAGATAATTTTTTCAAAATTATGTCTATAGAACATTTTGTCAAATATTTATTTCAATACCAAATATTGTCAAACATTTATCTAATAAAATGTTGTCAAAAATATTCTATATAAAATTATATTCAACATTTTAATTCTATAGAAAATAATGTCCAAAATTTTATTTCTATAGAAGATTTTGTCAAAATTTTATTTCTATAGAAAATATTGTACAAATTTTATTTCTATAGAAAATTTTGTCAAAAATTTTATTTCTATAGAAAAATAGTGTCACAATTTATTCTACAGAAAATCATGTAAAGAGTTTATTTCTATAGGAAATTTTTTCACAATTTTATTTCTACTGGAGAAGTTTTGTCAAAATTCTCTTTCTATAGAAAATTTTGTCAAATTTTATTTCATAGAGAATTTTAGCAAAATTATTTCTATAGAGAAATTTCCAAAAATTTTTATTTCTATAGAAAATTTGTTCAAAATTTTATTTCTATAGAAAATTTTGTCAAAATTTTATTACTATAGCAAAATTTTGTCAAAATTTTATTTCTATAGAAAATATGGCAAAATGATTCAAGCAAAAGATGCAGAAAATTGGTTATTTATTTCTTTTTATTCTGATTGTGTCAGGTCAAATCTTTTTTCTATAGAAAAATTTTGTCAAAATTATTCCTATTTTTGTCATAATTTTGTCAACATTTCATTTCTACAGAAAATATTGTCAAAATTTTATTTCTATAGAAAAATTTTGTCAAATTTTTATTCTTAGAAAATTTTTGTCAAAATTTTATTTCTATAGAAATATTGTCAAATTTTAATTTCTATAGAAAATATTGTCAAATTTTATTTCAATAAGAAAATGTATTTTTTATTGCTTGGTATATTTATTACAATTAAAATTACAATTAGTAAAAAAAAATTTAAGCACTAGCAACTAAAATATTCGGCTTAATATATAAAAAATTTGAAGTATGTATTACTTTGCAAAATCTACAAAAACATCCGAGAATCTTACCAATCTAGCAAACAATAAAATATCAACCATTTTAGTAGAATTCTACCAACTGTGGCTGTGGTGAAAATAATTGACTCTCTCATCCATCTTCGATCCATCGGTGTAGTAGCTATTTCCATGTGCTATCTACGATCTCGGTGTCTGCGTCCTCCACATATACGCCGCTGTTTCCGTCCTCCCTCTTATATTCAATCCATGACCATATTGCTGGCATCATAATGTCCAAATTCGGTAGCTATGCCCACCTCAGACTATACAATTCAAAGGATTAGTTGCCGGCATTCGCCATGTACACCCACCTTCTTCCCTATTATCCTTTGTAGGTCGTCATGTTTTCGTGTTTCCGTCCATTCTGCCAATATGTCAATCTTATCCGCAGCCATAGCGGCGCGCTTTTGCATTCCTGAAAACTATATATGTCTAGCCGTCCAGTATCGTCTCTAAGGGTCTGGTTGATTTAGACCAACCATTCTCTTTATTTCCAAAGAAAATGGCTTTAACATTGTGTTAATTCAGATCTACAATATAGGTTGCATAATCTTTTATATTTAGATCAATATTTTCTTCAGTGCAGAATGAATTCATTTTCTATGTCACAACTCTTGTAACTTTACACTTGGTTTGTTTGCAAATATTTGTTTGAGAAAAATATAGAGAAAACATAATGGGACACTTCTTTCAATTTTTTCATTTTTTGTACATCAAGCATGAAAATCTCCATAAAAATGACTTAAATATTTATCTTCAATAATTACCCTGTTTGGATTTCTCCATTTTAATTGACGTTCGTCTGATATATGCCTCCATACAAATTCATACAAATGATAATCAGCTCATTTACATCTTCAGCAAACATTAAATATTTGTTGGTCTATACATTAGCCTACTTGACGGTAAAGCGTTTACATTTTTAGTGCTACAATCTTAACTCTTGAATCGATAAGGAACGTTCAAATTTTGAAATGATCAAGAAATGAGGATATTTTTGAGTTTCAGTTTAAGAAAAAAATATCCTCATTCCTTGATCATTTCAAAAATTTGAACTTTCTATCCATTCAACAGTTTAATGATTGTACACTAAAAAAATGTAACGCTTACCGTCAAAGTAGGCCGAATGTATAGACCAACAAATATTTTAATGTTTGCTGAAAATGTAATTATGAGCTGATTATTAATTTTGTATGGATTTGTATGGAGGATATATCAACGCAACTGTCCAATTAAAATGCGGAAACCAAACAGGAGTATTAAGTTGAAGTAAATATTTCAAACCATTCTTTATGGAGATTTCATGCTTGATGTACAAAAATGAAATTGAAAGAAGTGTCCCATTATTGTTTCCTCTATATTTTATCTAAACCAAATATTTGCAAAAAAAAACCCAAGTGTAAAGTTAAACAAGAGCGTTGACATGCGAAATGAATCATTCTACATGAAGAAATATTGATCTAATATAATAAATTATCAACCTATATTGTACGATCTGAATTAAACACAATGTTTAATGCCAATTTTCTTGAAATAAAAAACTGCGTGTCTAAATCAACCAGACCATTAGAGACGATACTGGACCTAAGACATATTATAGTTTCAGATCAAAAAGCGACGCGCTATGGCTGCTATAAGATTAACATATTGCCAGAATGGACCGAAACACGAAAACATACGAAACCATCAAAAGGCATAATAGAAGAGTGGTTAATTGGCGAATGCCGCCAACTTATCCTTGGATTGTATACTGAGGTGGCCATAGCTACCGAATTTGACATTATGTATGCCAGCAAATATGGTCATGGATTTAATATAAGAGCGGAGACGGAACAGGCGTATATGGAGGGACGCAACACCGAATCGTAGATACCACATGGAAATAGCTACTACACCGATGATCGAAGATGGATGAAGGTCAATTATTTCACCACAGCCACAGTTGGTAGATTCTACTAAAATGGTTGATATTTTATTGTTGCTAGATTGGTAGAATTCTCGATGTTTTTAGTATTTTGCAAAGTAATACATACTTCAAAAATTTTCTATATATTAAGCCGATATTTAGTTGCTAGTGCTAAATTTTTTTTACTAATTGTAATTTTAATTGTAATAAAATATACCAAGCAATAAAAAATCATTTTCTATTGAAATAAAATTTTGCAAATATTTCTATAGAAATAAAATTTTGACAATATTTTCTATAGAAATAAAATTTTGACAAAATTTTCTATAGAAATAAAATTTTGACAAAATTTTCTATAGAAATAAAATTTTGACAATATTTTCTGTAGAAATGAAATGTTGACAAAATTATGACAAAAATAGGAATAAAATTTTGACAAAATTTTTCTATAGAAAAAAATTTGACACAATTTTCTATAGAAATAAAATTTGACAAAATTTTCTATAGAAATAAAATTTTGACAATATTTTCTATAGAAATAAAATTTGACAAAATTTTCTATGTAATAAAATTTTGACAAAATTTTCTATAGAAATAAAATTTTGACAAAATTTTCTATAGAAATAAAAATTTTGGAAAATTTCTCTATAGAAATAAAATTTTGCTAAAATTCTCTATAGAAATAAAATTTTGACAAAATTTTCTATAGAAATAGAATTTTGACAAAAACTTTCAGTAGAAATAAAATTGTGACAAAATTTCCTATAAAATAAACTCTTTACATGATTTTCTGTAGAAATACAATTGTGACATATTTCTATAGAATAAAATTTTGACAAAATTTTCTATAGAAATAAAATTTTGACAATATTTCTATAGAAATAAAATTTTGACAATATCTTCTATAGAAATAAAATTTGACATTATTTCTATAAACTAAAATGTTGATATAATTTTATATAGAAATAAATTTTTGACAACATTTTATATAGAAATAAAATTTTGACAATATTTTGTATAGAAATAAAATTTTGACAAAATTTTCTATAGAAATAAAATTTTGAAAAAATTATCTATAGAAATAAAAATTTTGACAAAATTTTCTATTAAAAATAAAATGTTGAACAAAATTTTCTACAGAAATAACTGTTGAAAAAATTTACTATAGAAATAAAATTTTGTTAAAAGTTTTCTATAGAAATAAATTTTTCAAAAATTTCTATAGCAATAAAATTTTGACAAAATTTTCTATAGAAATAAAATTTTGACAAAATTTTCTATAATAGAATAGAATTTTGACAAAACTTTCCAGTAGAAATAAAATTGTGACAAAAATCTATAGAAAAAACTCTTTAACATGAGTTTTCTGTTAGAAATACAATTTTACACTATTTTCTATAAATAAAATTTTGACAAAAATTTTCTATAGAAATAAAAATTTTGACAATATTCTATAGAAATAAATTTTGACAATATCGTCTATAGAAAATAAAATTTTGACATTTTTCTATAGAAATAAAAATCGTTGATATAATTTTATATAGAAATAAATTTTTGGACAACATTTTATATAGCAAATAAAAATTTTGACAATATTTTCTATGTGAAATAAAATTTTGGCAAATGTTCTTATAGACATAACATTTGAAAAAATTATCTATAGAAATAAAAAATTTTGACAAATTTTCTATAGAAATAACAAATCGTTGACAAAAATTGCTACAGAAATGAAACTTTCGAAAAATTTACATAGAAATAAAATTTTGTTAAAAGTTTTCTATAAAGAAATAAAAAATTTTCAAAATTTCTTATTAGCAATAAATTTGACAAAATTTCTATAGAAATAAAATTTTTAAAAATTTTCCTTATTGAAAAAAAATTTTAACAAAAATTTTCTATAGAATAAAATGTGGCCAAAATTTTCTATAGAAATAAAATTTTGACAAAATTTTCTATAGAAATAAAATTTTGACAAAATTTTCTATAGAAATAAACTGCTGACAAAATTTTCTATAGAAATAAAATTTTGACAAAATTTTCTATAGAAATAAAATTTTGACAAAAATTTTTCTATAGAAATAATAATTTTTACAAAATTTACTATTTAGAAATAAAAATTTTGACAAAAATTTCTATTAGAAAAAAATTTTGACAAAATTTTCTATAGAAAATCAAATTTGGACAAAATTTCTTACCAGAAATAACTGTTGAGCAAAATTTCTATAAGAAATAAAAATTTTGACCAAAAATTTCTATAGAAATAAAATGTTCAAACATTTCTATAATAAATAAACTTTACAAATTTTTGCCAGAATATGCCGCAATAAAAGGAACATAAATGCAAAGAACTGGCGAATAATGCTAGAAAAAACATAGAAAAGTGAACTTGGAGAACGCAAAGCAAGAAGGCCAATGCGACGAGATGATATGAATAGGTCACGGGTTACACATTAAAGCATGGGCACCAACTGCAGCGTCAGAAGGCGCGACGAATGGTGACCTAGACAAGAAAAAGACTGTTAGTTTAGTTGCTCAAGGAGATTGGACAATAGCTCAGGAGGGTCGTGAGTAAATGACCCGGCCATACTAGAATTTAGAACACAATCTACGCCTGAGTAGGAGCAATCAAAGATGGTGCATTTGTTGTACGGCGTGTTTTGAGGATGATGATCACCTGAAACACTACCTTTGTACTGGCCTGCTTTACTAGGCCAACAAAAAGTTATTACAAATCGGCGAAGAGTGATTCGGGACCTGGCATAACTTGGAACAAGACGTTCAGTTTCCAGTCCTGTTAAGGAATTTGTTACTGGAACCCGTTCTATGAATAAAATAAAGGGTTACGATGGAAAAAAGAAGTTAGAATGTAAAAAAACGAGTACTGCTTTAGCCGTGTATGTCAGCAGAGACAGGGCAAACCTGAATCCTCTTTTCAAACCTAACTAATCCTAAAAAGTACTAGCTTTGTTGATACATCACGAACAAGAGATTAAAAACTTCATAAAATCAATCTGTATCCTAATTTTTAATTCTAAATTTAAAGTAATAGCTACGCAAAATGCTTATTTTAAAGAAGCCCACATCTTTAGCTCAAGAATCAATGGCCAAAATTTTAAAGGGGAGCACAAATATGTTTGTGTATCCCAATAAACTTTGTTTTCTAGGCCATTAAAGTACCTTGTGGTCCAGTTAATATAAGATCCTAAGATACTTCCAAAATATCTGCCTTGCCTTCTGCTAATAAAAACTTTATTGAAGTTCATCCCCTGAAGTGATTTTCCCTGCGGGAAAATCAGTGCAAATTTCCCCTACCGGAATTTTATCGTTACTAATATGATAATTTGTAATGGTCCTTTTTGGGCAATAGGTTTACAGAACTAATCGCAAGTTGGCATTGTTGCATGAATTGTTTAGTCACATTCGAGTGTGTGTATTCATATGTTCGTATTTTATATGCCCGGAAATTTATTGCCAGTATCGGACTTATAAGGACTATCGGCATTAGTGCTGACTGATTTGCAACGATTGTAAAAACTTTTTTGTCTTGGTGGTCTGCCTATGTGGAAATTGAACCCGGCCTGGTACAGTGGATCGAAATAGATGATAGTGTTTTTGTTTTATATAATCGTGTGTTGTATATCAACATAATCCATAGCTTATCAATATTCTAAAAGGATAACCGTTGGCCACTTAGCCCTAGAAGTTATTTTAGTAGTTTCCAAAAGCGATATGGCCCGTACTAAGTTATGAGCTGTGTCTTGTGGCTATTTGAAGACGTTTCCAAATTGCTGTGGAGGAACTCCAAAAGTAAAATTTTTACTTATTCATCCAGCTGGAAAATCCCATTGTTGTAACTGGGCAGTTGAAATTAGTTACAAATATTCGTTCATACTATCTGACAACAAAGTCGATAAGATTTCTTGGTCCACCATTCGCTAACACACAATGAGCGTCAATATCCTGGAGTGGAAGTAAAAAATGATTCTCGGCCATAGAAACAAATGTCAATCAATCCTATAGACCAGCCAAATACAATAGCCAGAAATAACATCAAATAAAAAAGAAAAGAAATGGAAAAAAACTTCCTAAAAAGGCACATCACATTTTTCTGAATGATAATACAGCTAGCATAACAACACACCAACAAACGTAAATAATTAATAACCAAATATACTAAAAAGTAGTCTATACTTCATAATAGAGACGCCGAGACGAGTTGTTTTCCCCCTTGCCTTTTGGTGGATTGTTGATTAATGGTAAGGAGCGTGTACATGTGAAATCATACCTAAAGCATCTTGGAAAGGCAATTTGAGAAAAAGATATCATCCCTCTATGGCGACATGGTAAGCGCTTAAATCGCTTAAAAGGAAAACCTTTTAGTGGGCCGAGAAATTATGCTTTCTTCATGACATGTCTTTTATGTTCATTTTCTCTCCCGAGTGAGAAAACCAAAGGCGGGAAGCACAAAAAACAACATTTCCTTTAGATTGATACTACTCCATATCAATGACTGCCTTTTCCAGTCTTGTTTCTTAGGAATTTTTCGTTTTGAGAATATCAAAGTACCACTTAATTTTTCTTCATATTCTATCGAAGAAATGT
Organism: Haematobia irritans; assembly: GCA_003123925.1. Lineage (NCBI taxonomy): Eukaryota > Metazoa > Arthropoda > Insecta > Diptera > Muscidae > Haematobia > Haematobia irritans. The sequence goes on along the minus strand of PGFW01053804.1, from coordinate 40,751 downwards.
TTCCTCTTGCAAGCATCAATTGACAGCATCATCGCCGAAAAAGCATTGAGCATGAAAAATAGGAGGTACCAGTCTTTAGCTGCTTATAATCGCTATAAAAATCTAGAAAATGTAGATAGCGTGGAACATGATCAAACGCTAAAATGTAACACGTTTTACATTTATGAGTTCTAAAAAATATATATATTGGAACAGCAAATTATAATATATATTTTTACCAATGGAAATATATCTGTTTGTATGATTCAATAAAAATGGAACAGTTTTTACACTTTCTATATTTTGCTCAGTCATTCGCTGCTGTTTACCTTTGTTTGCTTTATAATGCGTAAATCCACAAGTCATCACCTGTCACGTGTCATAGACGGTATTTTGAAGCACGCTGGTAGATTTGCATATAGTCTCCTCCCAGATTATAAGAAGAACTTCACAAATCTTCTTATAGAAATAAAATTCGCCAAAATTTTTTTATAGATATAAAATTTGAACAAATTTTCTAATATAAAACATTTTTGACAAAATTGGTCTATATAAATAAAATTTGAGCATTTTTTTTATAGAAATAAAAATTCGGTTAAAATTTCTACAGGAAATAAAATTTTCCATCAAAATTTGCTTGAGATAATAAAAAATTTTGACAAAATTTTCCTTAGATATAAAATTTTGACAAAAGTTTTTTATCTATAGAAAATTTTCAAAATTTTATTCTAATGGAAAATTGTAATCAACAATTTTTTTCTTATAGATAATTTTGTCAAAAAATTATTTCTATAGAAAATTTTGTCATAAATTTTAGTTGTATAGAAAATTTGTAAGATCTTATTCTAGTAGAAAATTTTTGTCAAAATTATATTTCTTAGAAAATGTTTGTCAAAGAATTTTTATTAGTATAGAACATTTTAGGTCAAAATTTTATTTCTATAGAGAAGATTTTGTCAAATTTTATTTTTATAGAAAATGTTTGTCAAATTTTATTTCTTCACTCAAGAGAAGAATATGATCACCTCCAAATATGTTTAGAGCAGAAATGTTGATTTTTGGACGGGTGAACACGGTACATTGTTTATCGCAAACATTGTTGTTTCATCGACAAAAATGTACATGGTTCGAAATCAATACATAACTTGTCGGCTGAATGAATATTCTTGCGAAATTCATTGCCATATTCACCGCCCAAAATGAAACTTTGTTCTTAAAAAGTGTTGGTATCACATTCTGGAAGCGTGTATGAGAAAATTTGTTCAAAATTTTATGTCTATAGAAAATTTTGTAAAAATTTTATTTTTATAGAAAATTTTTACAAATGTTCAGTTTCTATAGAAATTTTGTCACATATTTTTAATTTGCTATAAAAATTTTGAATAAATAGTTTTATGTTTTTATAGAAAATTTTTTAAGACAATTGTCATTTCTCGGAAGAGAATATTTTAGTCCAAAATATTTATTTTTATAGAAACAGATTTTGTGAAAATTTTATTTTTATAAAAATTTGTCAAAATTTATTTTTATAGAAAATGTTGTCAAAATTTTATTTTATAGAATAATGTTGTCAAAATTTTATTTCAATAGAAAGTTTTTCAGAAATTTAATTTTCTATAGAATAATTGTAAAAAATTTCTATGTTTCTACACGCTACAGAAGGAATATTATGATCACCCCAAAACATGTTTAAGAGCAAAAATGTTATTTTGTGACGGTGAAACCGGGAACATTTTGTCGCAAAATTGTTGTGTTTTTGATCGAATAGAAATATATATTGGTTGTCGAAATCAGATACATAATTTCGAGAAGAAAACTGCCGTTTGCGAGTAAAGTCAGTGCATGTCTCAGGCGCTAACGAAGCGCATGCCTGTGCCTGTAAAATATTGGGAATACCACATTTGTGTTCAGGCGTTCTGCGTGTAAAAAGATCTTGGTGATACATCGGGGTTGTAGAAATTTATTTTATTTTCTATAACGAAAATTCTGCTCAAAATTTTAATTTCTATGAGAAAATTTGTTGAAATAGTATATACGAGGGTCGTGATGGTGTGGTGATGTTATGGAGCGATGAAGCTATATGCGGGTGTGGAACCCGATTGGGAGGCGAAATTTTGTTTGAATAAAATTTCTAGTACAATATTTTACAGATTTGTATTTTAAAGTTTGTCAAGAATTATTTCTAGAAAATGTAATTATTATTCTATAGAAAATTTTGTATTTTTTCAGAAATTAGTAAATTTTATTTCGACACGCACAGAAAGAATATTGATTTTCACCAACGGGGGATCCGTCCCAGGAACAGGGTGGTTATAAGAGCAAATTTTATTTTTGGACGGTGAACACGAACATTTTGTGCCGCAAAATTTTGTTTATCGACAAAAAGTATACATTTGTTTGCCGAAAAATCAGATACATAATTTTCGAGAAAATACATGTGTTGCGTATTTCATTGTGACCATTTCACCGCCCAAAAATAACATTTTGCTCTTAAGAACATGTTGGGTGATCATCATTCTGGGTTGTATTAGAAAATCTTTCGTCAAAATTTTTCTATACTTTTATGTCAGAAATTTTTCTATTGAAAAATTTAGTCAATATTTTTTTCTATAGAAATTTTTGTACTGAAACTTGTAATTCTATATTCATAAAAAAAAAATTGACAAAAATTTACTATAGAAATAAACTTTTGATAAACCATTTCTGTTAGAAAAATAAATATTCTATTAGAAACTAAAATTTTGACAATTTTTCTATAAAAAAAAAATGTTTATACATTTTCTATAAAGTCAATAGCTTTTAACATTTTTTATTTTAGACATACTTATCTCACTTGGTAAAAGTGGTACCTTTTCCTTCACTGACAACGACATTTTGTATAGCCGATTTAACTATTTTAGTGCATTAAAATTAGTTCGAGTTTTAGTTACATTTTAAAATTTTGTGTATAAATAAACATTATTGACTGAACTAAAAATCAAAGAAAAAAACTTTTTATACAAATGAAGAACATAATTTTAGCTAAATATGAAAATAGTACCTATCCTATTACTTTCTCATACCTATTTCTCAAAGATAACCTATGGTAAGATTAATTGTCTACTACTTAAGAAAATAATTAGCGTGATATTAAATATTATGCAACCGAAATTTGAGAATCGAAAATTTAACAAAATATTAAGCCGACCCAATGTCTTAAAATAATGAAATTTTAGTTAAAAATATTTTTTTTAATTAAATTTAGAAACACGACTTTGTAAGTTTTCGTCCCTCCGTTAAAGTCGCATGCTCTTGTGTTTAGTTTTCCTTAAAGTAAAGAAATTACATTTTTTATTTAAAGAAATGTCCTTTCAATTACTGAAATATTGAAACTAGATTTTAAGATAAAAACGGCTTCAAATATAGGTTCCGAAGATTTTGTCTTTACTTTAAAATTCCTGATGATTCCGAGCCAAAGGAAGCGGAAAACAAATAAGGATACTTTTTAAGACACAATTCTCTTTTTAAATTGGTTTTGTTACTTCCTTCTAGGAAAGGCCAAATGTTTTAATTTTTTGCTTTTTCAGCTTTTTTTTTTGTTCATATGCTATCAAAGTCCTTTAAAAACAATCGTTAACTACAATTGTTATTTACAAATGTTTAGACTCGGCTTTCAGTAGAAATATAAAATGTTTCAAGTAAAACCCATCTTTAAAATAAAGTGTTGAAAAACATGCCTATCATTTGAACGACTTTTTGCTTTTTGCAGGCCAAGATGGCAAAAGCGATCCAACAATTAAAGCAACTTTAAAGACAAATTTCATTAAAAATTAAAAATTTTCTGAATTATTAAAGTTCAAGTTTACCTTAGCCCAAAAACATCTTTTCTTTCATGTTATGCATCCCCATTTTAAGTAAATCACTTCATTAATATAAGGACAATACACTTCATTGAAAGAGTTTATCGACTTTGGACAAGAAAAAAAACTTTATATTCCGAGAAATGCGTCTTTCTTTCTAAGCAAGATTTTGCATCGTATTTTAAAGACAATGAAAATCTTTGACCTTCACGCCAATATTGTTTCATGTTTGTTTCGGTGCAATGTAAAATATTTTTATATCGGCCATAAACAATACGTTAGGATTGCATACAAATAATTAAAACTTTTCACATAATATATCAAAAACTGCAATCAATACGTATAAAGCTCAAAAAACTATGGCCCAACTCTATTTTCGCGAAGTAGAGAAGACTATGTTTTGTTGAAATCTACCCGAGCCAAGACCAACTGTATATGATGGCCTGCGATGTTGAAATGTGATTTAATTTTAAATGACCCATTAAGGACCAACAAGACGACTACAACATTAGACACACTTATACATATAGCACCCATATTTGAAACATGAGAAGCAGCGCGACAAAAACACCAACCACAAACTCTACTCTATTTAATATTATATGGCGAATTTTGACAGTGCACAATGTCGATATTGGACATTGTTCACTCCACTGTGGACATGAGAACTATGCGCCATTAAAAATATTGACATTAACACCACAATACCATCGAACAGGACCACTGATAGGAGATGTTGTTGGCGGTCATTTCGGAGAAGAAAACAAAAAAAATTGTTATTGAAATCCTTTATAGCATCTGTATTTGCACTATTATAAAAGGTACAAAGTAAATAATGAGCTGTTGTAAAATTAATTTGGAGGAATATTTGTAAAAATATTTGCTAATATATTTTGCATGACTATGGATTTCCCGACATATAATTGTTGTGGCCATTTGTTAAACCAAACGAATAGATCATTGAACCTCAACCAGCTGTAGTTTTAGCGTAACATTTATTTGTTCATCTTGCAGATGACTACCCGTTTAGAGTAGTCATATCCAGTTGATATAATACATTGCGAAACCTTTTTTACCGCCACTCAAAAAAGTTTACTTGGATCCAAAGATTTGACCTTCCCTTAAGGATTATTGAAGCCGTGCCAAATATGCGCTTCTTTCAAATAAAAATAAAATTCTTAGTGACCTATCTGCTTTAAATCTAATGAACCAATAAAATTAATAAATTAAGGATACATATCTTTGTTTATCAATTCATCTCTTTTTCGCGGTATTAATAAAGCTACAACGCAGAGAAGGAATATTTGATCACCTCAAACAGTTTCAAGAGCAAACATGTTATTTTTTTGTGGTGACCATGTAACATGTTTGTCACTTAAATATATATTTTCTCATCAAAATATAACCTGCTTGCCGAAAATCCCCAAGATACATGATTTCCGAGGAAATTAACATGGTTTGCGAAAACCATGCTTACATGGTCACCACCCAAAAATAACATTTGGCGCTCTTAAAAATGTTTGAGGTGATAATATTCCTTCTCTGGGTGTACTCACGTTACCAAACAAATTCGCAATTTAAATTCAAATTATATTATTCAAAAGTAAAATGTTTTCTTAATCCAAAAAAAACTTTGAACCAAAGACTCTAAACCTCAAAATAATCATCTTAGCCTATATTTAAAGCTGTTTTTATGACTTAAATCTTAAAGTTTCAGTTAATTTAAGGACATTTCTTTAAATAACCAAAAGTATTTTCTTTACTTTATAGCAAAACCAACCTTAGCTCAAAGACATGGCGACGCAAAACTTACAAAAGTCGTGTACTAAATTTAATGAAAAAATTATTTTAACTAATAATTTCATTAATTTAAAGAAATGGTCTTAATATTTGTAAAATTTTCGCATTACTAAAATTCGGTTTCCGTAATATTTAATATCTACGTAAATATTTTTTCAGTGTAAGACAATTAATCTTAAAATTAGGTTAGCTTTGACGAAATAGGTATAGAACAAAATGCGTAAACATTATAAAAAGTAATAGCCTACAAAAATACGTACAGACACACCACTGAAAAGGAATTTTTAGAAAATTTAATCTAAAAGATATTTAGTAAATTGCAACATGCCTACAAAATAAGCTAATATATTGGAAGATAAAATTGTGCGAATACAAAAAAATAATTAAAATATCTTTAGCCCTATATGAAGTTCAAGACAGACAGGAATTTAAGAAAATTTCCTTATTTTGAGAAACTTATGAACTCCAGTTTCAGCAAACCTTCAACCCTTTTTAAGAAAAATATGAATAACTTTCATTATTTAGTAAAATTATGTTCTTCATTTAGTTTAAAACTTTTTTCTTATTTGTTAGGTCATGTCAATAAAGAAACGCCAAACAAAAAATTTTAAAATTACCTAATAATAACTATTGTAATGCACTAAAATAAAGTTAAACGGTATAAAAAATGCCGTCTGTCTCTTTTTGTTTGGGGGCATAGTAATATATAGCAATAAATATACGTATAATGATGTGTCAAATTTAAAAAATAATTTTTTCTCTTCAATATTAAAACTCCGGTTTCCTAGAAATGTGATTCCTGTGGGTTCACTCGAAAATATTTTAATTCACATGTTAAAGAAAATTTCGTAGTTTGAAAGTAAACAATTGGAGAAGTCTCCTGTAGCGCTATATGAAGTTCAAGATGATCATTTGCGATAGTAAGTGTGAATTTGTTAAGAGCTTGCATAAAAACTTTTTTAAAAAAAAAAACGCATAAAAATTTGCAAAATCTCATCCCGGTTCTTTATTGAAACGTTAATTGTCCATGACATTATACTTTTTGAAGATAATTTCATTTAAATGTTGAAAACGCGGCTGCGTCTTTAGGTGGTTCATTCGGAGAAGTCCAATTTTGGCCAACTTTTTCGAATTTCGGCCGCTGATATAGCCCGAATTCTTTCGAAATGTTGTCTTCCAAAGCTGTGAATAGTTGCTGGCTTATTTCTGTAGACTTTAGACTTGAGCGTAGCCCCACCAAAAAATAGTCTAAAGGCGTCAAATTCGCATGATCTTGGTGGCCAAACTTACCGGTCCATTCTCTTGAGGATGAATTGTTCTCGAAGTTTTCCCTCAAAATGGCCATAGAAATCCGCGACTGTGTGGCATGTAGCGCCATCTTGTTGAAACCACATTCAACAAGTTCAGTTCTTCCATTTTGCAACAAAAAGTTTGATTTAGCATCGAACGATAGCGATCGCCCATTCACCGTAACGTTGTACGTCCAAACGAGCATCTTAAAAAAATAACGTCAATGATTCCACCGCCGTACAAACACACAAACAGTGCATTTTCGATGCATGCCTGGCAGTTCTTGCTAACGGTTATGGTTGCCTCTTCACTTCCAAAATGCCGCCCCAATTTTGCTTATTTACGTAGCATTCAAACCAGAAATGACTCTCAATCGCTGAACAAAATTTGTCGAATAAAAAAGCCGATTTTCTGCCAACTTTTCTTAGGCCCATTCACTGAAAAATCGACGTTGGTGGCTTCGTTAGTAAGTCTATTCATGATGAAATGTCCAAAGCATACTGAGCATCTTTCTCCTTTACACCATGTACTGAAAAAATTCCCACGTGATCTGTCAAATACTGAATGCATTGAAAATCCTAACCTCCAAAAGAATCACCCTTTATTTACAAAATTGTTAAGAAATTCTCATTTGTTTATATATAGCTTTATAGCAAGAAATGATTCAACTTCGGCGAAAATTGAAATATGTTAATTTATAAACTCGACATTTCGAGATTTCACAAAGCTTTTAAACCAGAAAATTTTAGGTCCTGTTGGTGATTTTACACTACAACTCACACCCTCAAAAAATCGCTTTCTTTAAATATTTCCAAATACATATTTTCCATGAAGCACAATATATTATTGGATACTGCCGAAACATTAAATGTTTTTTATACGTGAACATATTATCATGTTTGAAGCATTTTTGCCCAGCCCAAAAACTATTATATGCTTGAAGAATTTTCGCAAAGACGATTAGTGCTCATTCCCTAACATACTCGGAATTTTCACTTCACGAAATATTTTAGTTCTTGGCACCTTTTTCGCTAAATACCAAATTGAATGTTGAAGAAAATATTCACTTTTATAAAATTCTTTAAATTTACCTTTTCGCTGACGGAGAATCGAACCGAAGACCATTACAGTTTGTAAGCCAACACACTATCACTGCTACGAGATAACATAGATGTTCCAAAACATTTAGTGTTATTTAGGAAACATTAACATTTTGCACTTTAATATATTGTGTTTTCAAATTGTGCCCGAACACATTTTTTTATATCGGAACATATGAAAACATATTTTTTATTAACAGTACAACGAAATTACATTTCCTTTTCGTAGCAAGAAAAAAATGAAACTAAAAGTTAAAGATATAAAACATTGGCGCCAAATCATAACCATTTTAATCGGAATCGCCACAAAAATTTTCATTTGCGTTAGTTCATATTGAGACTTATGTGTTCATATTCTATAACCAAGTTTAGTTCATAAAAATGTTTGAGACATACAAAAAAAATGAAAATTGTCATGGGATTGCAAATTTCGAAAAAAAAAAAAAAATCAAAAATAATAAAATTTGCATTACAAAAACCAGATAATCTTCTTATATTTAGATAGATTCCAAGTGAAAAATGTTTCCCCCACAGCGAGCGACGATATCGTAGCTGTCTTTGTTACGGAGTACCACCACTACTCCTACTACTATTATCCTCAAAGCTCTTTATAAAGCTGCCATTGCCGTATCCACATTTCCCTTAAATATCTAATTCGCTTCTTTAATGTTCGCAATTTTTCTCAATTGATTCATCTCGATGAGGACATAATTTGTTTTGGCTATGGCTAGCTACCTCACAACCCCATTAAACTGAGTATAAATGCTCTTCTAAGACGTTTCCACTATACTTCCAGAAATAACTTAATTTGATGGCCACCAGTCTCGTATGCCGCTATATCCTTTCGTAAACGATTGTAAGCCATTAAAACTTCTTATTCCTTATTGTAAGAATGTCGCCAGAAGCTACCTAAACCTGCACATTCATTGCAGCTCAGTTCACACGTTTGCTGGTTGGTGCCCCCAAACGAGACGAAGACATCGAAAAAAAAAAAAACAGAGAAAACATCACCCATATAATGAATCATGCACGCCACATGTAAAATCAGTGAATATTTTCAGTTTTGTTTCAACACAAAAACGCAAAAACATGGCAGAATAACATCTTCATCTTCTATGCAAAAAACTCAATTGTGAGTAACCCCAACGTGCATTTAAACCACAAGGGAGCTGGTGGAAAAACAAGAAAAATCCATTGTTTTCATAATATTCTCACTCACTTGAAAGCGCAATAAACAAAATAATACTAACGACAGACGGGACGGAAAACAGCAACAAAGAGTTACGACTAGCAAAAATAGAGAAGAAATATTGGGGAGTAACAACAGAGAACAAGTCATGAAAATTCACCCAGTGTTGAGGCGACAGCCTCTTGTGTTTGGTACGAATTGGTGTGGCGATTGTGGACATTATTTGCACCACTTACCCACACCCATGCACAGATCAGGCCAAAAATTTGAACGAACTCATTAGGCCAATACACATTCATGCAAAAACGTTAAGGTTGCCATTTATTTGTTAAGATGGCGAAATATGCATATGAATGATAAGAGTTTTATGAGGACACACAAAAAGACAGTAACAGCCAATTTCTCATATCCAGCAAACTAATGGCTTTCGTCTCGACGTAAATGCCCAAAAAAACCAGCTTTGAATTTATAAAGGCGAAAATCAGCTATTTTGGCATTCAGCATAGACCAAGGAAGGTAGTAGACAACGAAAGTGAATCACAGCGCTGTAGGTTTGTCTGACACCGTAAGCATGGCTCTTTTTCGTCTGCATGCATGATTTTTTAAATTTGGCTTAATTGTTGTGCTTGCCTTTGTTTTTGATGAAACACCAAATATTTGTAAAAGCCATATAATAAATTCTATACCATCCACACATTTTTTGTATGCAAATGACTTATTGCGGTTTAATTCTCTTTTCCAAAAAAAATTGAATGTCACTTGACTGCGTAAATGCAGTGAGATGACTGCGCACTGCAAAATAAATAAAACCCATGGTTAATTGTCAACGGTATCGGCTCTATTTTAATTGGTCTATGATTTCAGTCGAACGAAAGCGTTTGTTTCGGATATAAGAAATTGGCTGTAAGTTGTCTTTTTGACTAACCCAATTTCAGTGGGAAAAGTCAAAATTAATTTCTAATAATGTTAACTGTCTTTCCTCACATCTTGAGTTTTTTCCGGATTCTTTCCATTCCCAGAGAAAGCTGACGATTTTTTTCCCGCATCTCGTTTAAGGGGAACTTCCTTTGATGGATATTAGACAATTATACAAATTAGAATAGCCTAGAACCCTAGCCTTGGTTCTAGGCGCCATTTGGGAACATAAAAATATCTTTTAACATCAGCCAAAAAATCGTACCAAGACAAATATTTTTTAATAGAAAGTTTACAAAGAAATACAAACATAATTCTTTCCTCCCATACGAAATTTTAACAAACAAGTACGTTTCCCATTTGCTTTTTCCTGTAAAAGAAGATTTGTTTGAAGAAAAGTATATATTTTGTATATTAAACGTTACTTTTGACACATTAAACAATTCATAAGGAGGACTAATTCAAAAATTTTTCTTTTCTGGCTAATTGCATTTCACTCACATCTTTTTCACCTGCACGAGGGTATATTATTCCTTAAACAACTTTTCTGTATTCAAACAATGAGAAGAAATTATTCGATTTAATATAATTTTTAATTTTACTCTTTGCCTGGCGGAAGAATCGAACCGCGGGACCATACAGTTTTTAAGCCAAACTCACTATTCCACTGGGCTGTCTATCGTCATCAACAGACAATTAGCGCTATAGACAGCAAGCAATTATTTTTTAGAAGCCGGTACTTTCGCGCCCACAAGGCATGTAAAGAAACTTTATTTGACAGAACATACCTTTAGTTGGCCACGTGGACAAATGGTTAGCATTGCCCGTCTTAGCATGGTTCAATCCCATGCTTCGACCGAACACCAAAAGTTAATGTATAAACGAAAGGTTTCCTGCGGGTTGACTTGCTAAAGGTTTCGACTTACGAAAAAAAACTGTGACAAACGAAACAACGTTGTCGTCTGTTTTTGTGCGATATACGAGAATACAAGACCTCAGATCTTACATGATAGAAAAAATTTTCTATATTAACGAAAAGCTGTCTATAAAAGTGAGGCCAAATGAAAGGAAATCCGTTACAAACCGATGACCTAATTTTGTGAAAATACGAATTTAGAAAATCTTTATTGTGCGCCTTATTTGTAATAAAATTGTTTCCCGTATTTTATTTTAGTTCATTGTAACTAACGCTACGCAAAAAATTTTGTTAGAGTGAAAGAAAACTTTCTCCATTATATAAAATTCCGTATGAACTAAAAATAAGTTTAAATGGTCTTTAGTGAAATAGAGAGCTTCACTTTTTTGAGTGTGGCACTTTCTTTCCAACATTTTCAGAGATTTTACTTTCTAAAGACGTTTTTTTTTGATTATGTCTTTGCCAATTTAAAATAACAATCCGACATTTGCAAAAAAAAAACAAGTATAAACGGCCCTAAGTTCGGCCAGGGCGGAATCTTATGCTACCCATCCACCAAGGATTGCTTAGAAACTTCTACGACCTAGACTGTTACTTGGGTGGGTATCTTAAATCGTTTTCTAAGATTGTAGTTAGTCCACACGTGTATATATTAGAACAAAAAGGTATTTAATCTTCAAATGCGTATTACGAAACGATATGACTTTTACACGGTACGTAGGAGCCAGAATTGAAATATGAGGTCGCTATATGGGGCTATATACAATTATGAACTTGAGTAGGACCAATTTTTGCACCGTGATTGGGGACGATTTATCTGAGGGCCTATACTAAACTATAGACCGATATGGACCATTTAGGCATGTTGTTAACGCCAGTATACTAGCACAATGCTACCAAATTTCAACTACTCATAGGAAATTTATCCTCAAACGGCTCCAAAACCCAATCTCGGGATTCGCTGATATGGGCTATATATGATTATGGAGCTGTATGGAACCACTTTTGGCATGATGTAAAATATATACTACCACCACGTACCAATTTCAACCACATCGGCATGAATTTTGCTTCTCAAAGCACTGGAGGTCAAAATCTGGGGATCGGTTTAATATGGGTTATATAAACTTTGTTATCTCTATCTATCCTAATTGCTTAAGTTTGGTGGGGTATGGCTCGGTTTGAGTCAATATGTAACACTATCGTATCCATAATATTCAAGCTGAATCAGATGAATTTGGTCTTCCAAGAGGACGGTAGTCGAATATTCTGGGATCGGTTATATGGATGCTATATATAATAGTCGGATGAATTTTGGAATTTTTGCTTCTTTCAAAAGGTTGCACTTGAGGTCAAATCTGGGCGATCGGTTTATATTTTGGGTTATACTATAATATTTATGGACCGATCTTTCGACCAATTTTTGATGGGTGTTTGAGGTCAATATTAACACACGTACCAAATATCCAACTGAATCAGATGATATTTTGTCTCCAGAGGCATCCGGAGGTCAAATCTGGGGAGTCGCGTCCTCCACTCACTGGACGTACCACACACTATGCACGATATGACCAATTTTTTGCCCGTTGTCATTATGAGACCATATGACTAAACAACCCACTGTACCAAATTTCAGACACCGGAAGTATTGAAATTTCTTCTCTTAGAGCTCGTAAAGGCCAAATCGGGGAGATCGATTTATATGAAGGCTATATATATTATCGACCATGTGGACCAATTTTTGCATGGTTGTTAAAGGATCATTATACTAACACAATCTACCAAATTCAGCCGGATCGGGATGAAATTTTGCTCTCTTAGACGCTCCCGAAAGCCAAATCGGGGGATCGGTTTATATGGGGCTATTATATAATTAATGGACCGATGTGTAGCAATTTTGCATATTGTTAGCAACCAATACCAACACCAATGCTACCAAATTTCAGCCCCGATCGGATGGAAATTTGCTTCTTCTTAGAGGCTCCCGAAAGCAAATCTGGGATCGTTACGTATGGCCTATATAAAATTATGACCGATTCGACCAAAATTTGCCAGGTTATTAAAGATCATATACTAACACAAGTGTACCAAATTTCAGCCGTGATCGATGAAATTTGCTTCCTTAGAGGATTCCGAAAGCCAAATCGGATCGTTTATATGGGGCTTATATGATAATTATGAACCGATGTGGACCAATTTTGATGGTTATTAGAACCATAATTAAAACACCATCTACTAAATTTCAGCGCGGATTCGCGTATGAAATTTGCTTCTCTTAAGAGCTCGCAGCCAAATCTGGGCATCGTATTATATGGGGTATATAAATTTTAGGACCATGTGGACACAATTTTTGCGCATGGTCCTACCTCGTTAAGACCATATACCAACACCATGTACTAAATTTCCAGCCGGAATCGGATGAAATTTGCTCTCTTAGAGGTCGCAAGGCCAAATATTGGGTGGTCCGTTTATATGGCTTATACGTAAAAGTGGACCGAAAGTGCCAATTTCAAAGTCGATAGCTTTTCGTTCGAAGTAGCTGGATTTCAAGCAGAGACGGACGGACGATGCTCAGAATTCACCACGACCCATGAATATACTTTATACTTATGCGGGTCTTAGAGCAATATTTCATGTTGTTAACCAAACGGAATGACAATTAATATACCCCCCATCCTATTGTTGTGAGGCCATCAAAAATAACTTGGCATCCCTTATAACACTAATACCATATCAAACAACAACCACAAGCAAATCACCGAGATGGAGTTTACCATCAAAAAAACCTGTGATGAACAAGAAGAGGAAAATATAAGAAAAATCAATATAAAATCTACACAAAAACGAAAACCGACAAATTACTAATAAACAGAATATGATTCTAAATAAAAACATTCCTTGAAATTGGATAAATTCCCCATTTAAATATTCGTACATTTCGCGTTATTAATTTGAGAAAAAAGTGTGTACAATCTGGCCTTAATGCCCACACATTACAAGCATACAAAACACACTCCGCCACTAAACAACAAAGGAACTCGCAGGACAAAAACAAGAACTAATTTGAAAACACCACCCTAAATTTTATTTCCAAAGAAAACTTTTCCTGTATGGTTTGGCCAATTATTTTATCTCTCTCTT
>PGFW01053803.1:51662-65613 GCA_003123925.1 Haematobia irritans | reverse complement strand
AGAGAGAGGATTTTTTGTCAATCATTCTAATAGAAATACCCAAAAATTTGACAAAATTTTTATAAGAACTAAAAATTTGGACAAATTTTTTCATTAGAAATAAAATAAAATTTTGTAAATTTTCTACAGTAATAAGCAATTTTGAACAAATTTTTTCATACAGAAAAAAAGAAAAATCAGCAAAAAATTTTTCTATTAGAAGTGAAATGTTGATAAACTTTTTTTATAGAAAGAAAAATTTTGACAAAAATTTTCTATACATAATAAAATTTGGAGAAAATTTTCCACTATAGAAAAATTACAATTTTGACAAATTTTCTCTATAAATAAATTTTTAACGAAATTGTTCTATCCGAAATTAAAATTTTGAAACAAAATTTTCTATTAGAAGTAAAATTTGACAAAAATTTTCTATAGAAATAAAATTTTCGAAAAATTTTCTATAGAAATAAAATTTTCGAAAAATTTTCTATAGAAATATAAATTTTCAAAAGATTATATGTATAGAAATAAAAATTTATAACGAAAATTTTCTAATGGAAATAAATTTTCAAAAAAATTTTGCTATAGAAATAAATTTTTAGAAAAAATTTGATAAATACGAAATAAAACTTAGAAAATATTTTGTATGGAAATGAAATTTTCAAAAAATTAGGCTTAAATAGAAATATGTTTATGGAGCACGGGGAGCACAAATATCTTGGAGAAAGAAGCTGAGAGTATTCAAAAAGGAGGTGCAAAAGCAAAAAACAAGGAACTCACAATCTCGTAAAAGATATTTAGAGTGGAACTTTTCACTCCAGATGGTTTTATGATTGCGAAGTGTAGATTGGACAATAGAATGAGAGGAATAAATGGAAACAAAATATTGTGATTTTGTAAACAATTTTGGATTTTATTTTCATTGGATTGTCGATCTTACGGCAGTAAAAAAATAGTTACGAAGAAGCAACTGAGGTATTTCTTTTTAGGATTTCAATGGCGGAAGTTGTATCTCGGTATGATAGGTTTGTTCGATAATTTCGTTAAAAAATATTAAATGTCATTGACGTACTAATAATCGATTGGGGATTTTAGAACGTGTTTTTGGGAATTAATATATCTGGGACAATAAATTATTTACGATTATTATTCAATCCAATTTATGTTAGTTTACCGATATGGCGATAAGACAAAATACAATTTTAAGAAAATTTTCAGAAGTTTATCTATAGAAATAAAATTTCCAGACAAAATTTCTATAGAAATAAAATTTTCAGAAAAATTTTCTATAGAATTAAAATTTTCAGAAATTTTCTATAGCTATAAAATTTTTAGAAGATTTTCTACAATAATAAAATTTTTTTTTAGAAATTTTCTGGGTCTATCTAGCCGTTTCTTCCGCTTTTTTGAAAAACAAATTAACTTTGATTTTGTGATTTTCTAAGCTTCGTTTTTGTTAATGAACAATCACAATAATATGTGGCAACTCTCTTCACGAGTTATCATGATTGAATGATTGATGGAATGGACTATCGGAGGATTTATTAAATACATATTTTATCAATTCAGATTTGTATAAATTGTAAAATTTTGCTTTCATTTATTCCGTCCCTGGGCCAAATTTCAGTGGGGTTATTTTGTTGTTTTTTTTTTCTTCGTATTGCTCCGGTTTTGTGTCCACTGCTCGATGGCCCAGTGTAATGCTGCTTATGTAAAATAAGAAAAATCGCATTTGAATTGAGTGAAGGAAAATTTCTCATTATTCACATTTGCTTTGAATTATAATTTATGAGAAAACGTGATGTTTAGAATCTGGAAGTTATCAGAAACAAAATTGTTGAAAGTTCTTGTCTTTTTAGATGAACATTTGGAGAATAGTAAAAGGTTACTATATATGTCTTAAAAGATCAACGATTTATTAAATTTAAGAAAATTATCACTATTGGCTGGAAGTGTCTTTAGTGTTTTTCGAGACTATTTTCAATTTCAATATAGAACTTTATATTGGATATTTTTTAATTACTTACTAGTATTATGAATACTTTATAACATTCATAGTACTTATATAAATTCTTACATAGTTTAATTTATTATAAGAAATTCACTAATAGACGCATGAAATCAAAAATCAAAAAATCCTTTGCGTATTTAGTCAATAGATGGCGTTGATGTTGTCTATCTCTAGTGCTACCAACAGCATTGGGCCATACGATTTCGACTAAAAGGTTGGGACAAAAGAAGAAAAATATTGCAACGCTAGGACAAACTTTTTCTTTACTGAGGAACGAAATTTTAGACAAATGAAGTTACAGAGAAAGGTAGTTTTTTTTTCTGACAATTTGAAAAGAAATTAATATCAAATTTTGCTTTGATATATATTTGCAAACTGTTAACGTATAAATAGACCAACACAATTTTATAGGCCTCTCAAATTTTATTGATATCGGGTTTCTTATGCCAAAAATCATAAAACGAAAAATCTTAACCCCAAATCATAATTCTCGCATTTCACCAAATCTCTAGCAATAAATACCGTAGAACACTCTTACTTACAAAACATACAACATAACAAATACTAATAAAATATTTATGTATACATGATAAACGTTTATACTCCATCATATGAGTGTATATAGGTCATGGATATGTATGTACATACATAGGGAAGAAAACCAAGATGCTTTGCAACAAACGCTAAAATTGGAACAAATTCAAAGATAATCGCACACCAAATCATCAAATGATAATATTAAAAAGAAAGCAAATTAACTCCATAATAAGTTTATCTCTATTTTCATCATTTATAATTTGTAAAAGTGCATTCCTAATAAAATAAAAAAAATCTGGCACCATATAAGGAAAACGAATTAAATTGGTTTATATTTTAATATTAAACCGACTTAAGCAAAAAATATGTAGAAGAATATTCTATAGAAATAAAAGTTAAAAAGAAAACAATTTCAAAAATTCTAGAAAAGTAAAAATATGTCAAAATTTCTAAAAAAAATAAATATATTCTAACTAGAAATACTAAAAAATGTTTCTAAAAAAAAATTTTCTAAATAAATTTTAATACAAAACAATGTCTATAGAAAAATGTTCAGAAAATTCTAATAGAAATAAAATAAAAGTTCGCTAAAATATTTTCTACAGAAATACAAATTTTGTAAAGTAAATTAAAAAATTTTCTAATGAAATAAAATTTTAAAATAACTTTCCTTAGAAATAAAGTTTCAAAAGATAATGCCTATTCAGAAAACTTTCTTATGAATAAATTTCAAGAAAATTTACTAAGATAGAAATCCAAAATTTCACATTTCAAAATTCATAAATATTTTTAAAATATATTTCTGACAATTTCTAATAGAAATAAAATTCAGAAAAATTTTCGATCAAATAAAATGTTTCACGAAATTTTCTATTGAAATAGAACTTTCAGAAAAATTACAAAAATGCCCTAATGCATACTGATCCTGCTTGAAATGCCTAAACAAAATAAACTGATGCATTTTCTTATTATCTTTCCACCGCCTATCTAGTACAAAGCTAGTCTCCGACATAAGTTGTGTACGAGGTACCACAGCTTTGTCGGCTCTATTTCAATACGACGACTTTCTCAGAAGGCTGTTCAATTTCAATTTCAACCATTTTGACAGCTACATTTTGATCAAAGCAAAATGTGTGTTCATTCATTCCACTTTTCCACTAAATTAATTTCCATTTTCCAACATTCCAAGTCTAACAACCCCAAATAGATCAACGCAATCAACGAAAATTTGCCTTGCAACATTTGACAGAAGGGTAACATAGCAATAGATTAGTGGGGCGAATAAGAAATGAGTACCCACTCAATTTCCCATATGGACCTCATTTTAAGCCAAATAGCAAGGCATCCATAATAACATATCCATCGATGACAAAGCATATGGGGGTCAAGAAGTGTTTTTTGTTGTTATTTTGGAATTTGTGTCATCCATTTTCAAGTCATTTATCTTGGCGAATGTACATAAATGAAATGTTTATCAAAAAATTATTAAACAGTGGGTAATTGCTTTGTAATCTTGTGTAATATGGACCAAAAATAGACTTCTTTTCAATTTTAATAAAGTAACAATGGTGGAAAAAGAAAACTACGCTTAAAATATTTTTTGGACAAAATTTTCATTGGGTCCAAATTTTAATAAATTGTGTCATTTGTGAGAATGAAAATAACTAATTTTGACAAAATTTTCTAAAGAAAATAAAAATTTTTGATAAAAATGTGTTCTATAAAAGAAATAAATAATTTTGATAAATTTCTTAATAGAAAAAAATTTTTGAAAAAATTTCTGAATAGAAATACAATTTTTGACCAACATGCTTTCTATAAGAAAATAAAAGTGTTGAAAAAATTTATATAGAATAAAAATTTAAGGACAAAATTTTCCTATAGAAAGCAAAATTGGACCAAAAAAACTTTCCTATAGAAATAAAATTACTGAAGAGACAAAATTTCTCTAGTAAATAAATTTTAAACTAAAATTTTTCTATAGAAATAAAAATTTTGACACATATTAATGACAACAAAAAAAAAAAATTGTGAACAGAAAAATTTTGTATAAAAATAAAACTTTGTAATAAAATTTTTTTAATAGAAATAACATTTTGGACAAATTTTCCAATAGAATTAAAACTTGACTAAAAAATTTTTACCGATAGAAATAAAAATTTTGAAAAAAAAAAAACATTCTATAAAAATAATTTGGAGTAAAATTTCCTATAGAAATAAAATGTTGACAATTATCTTATAGAAAAAAATTGTGAAAATTTGTATAAATGATAAAATTTGTATAAAACTTTTTTTAATGTAAATAAAATTTTGACAAAATTTTGTCTATATGAAATAAATAATTTTACAAAATTTTTTAGAATAAAATTTTCATAAAATTTTATATACAAATAAAATTTGGACAAAATTTTCCTATAGAAATAAATTTTGGAGCAACATTTTCCCATTAAAATTTTCATAAAATTTTCTATAGGAAATAAAATTTTTCATAAAATTAATTCTATAAAAATAAAGTTTAGTGAACAAAATTCTATGAGGAAATAAAATTTTTGACGTAAGGAGGTGCGAACCAACAAAAATTTTTTCCAAACAGCATCAGAACACAACGAATAAGTCTTTGGTTAAGTTTTTTTTATTATTTATGATATATTATTGTTCTTTTTTTCGTCAGAATGAGTTTCATAAATTTTTGAATACAAATTTTTCTATCGATTAGATGATATTCACATATATGTGTGAGAACGAAAATTTTCAATTGGAGAGTGAAAGTAGAAATTTGGAACCACAATATAATTTTCAACAGATCAGCAAATAAAGTCGAAAACAAATATTCAAATTTTAGTAACAAGTATTTATTTAATTATAGATTGGTTAAATTTGAGATACATAATATCTATATTATGGTGAGAAAAACAACTTCATAGATAGTTTCTTTCATATATATATTGCATGTTAACACCCAAAATAAAATTTGGACAAAATTTTCTATAGAAATGCAATTTGGAGCGCAAAAAATAAATATAAATGGTAATTATTTATGTATAATATAAATATGCAGAATTTTATTAAATATTAAATATAAAATTGTGGACAAATATTTCCATATAAGAATAATTCTAGCAAAAATATTTTCTATAGAACACTCATCGTTAAGTTATTCTTAATTAAAATCGTTTCTATAAAGGAAATTTTCAATCGAAATCAGACATAAGAGCAAAATTTGGTATGCAATACCAATTTCCCTATAAAATGAAGACCATATAAATATGATAGTACACACAAAATTAAATACTCTGGTGAGGTAAATACGAGATTTTATGTGTAAACATGGAGGAAAACTCTATTATTGTATAAAAATAAAATTTTCATAAAATTCTTCTATCAGATAATATAAAAAATTTTCTGTGTACCAGAATTAATCCTATATTGAAATAAACGTCTCTTGTAGCAAAATTATCTTCTCCATTACAGCAAATTACCAAAATTTTCTCTTCAGTTAGATAAAATTATTATATAGAAATAAAATGTTGAGACGATTCGTTTCTCTAGTCAAGAATTGACAATTTAAAACTATTAATCTTGTGATAACAAAATTATCACTCTATAAAGAAAGTATATTATAATAATAAGGTATCCATCAAATAATTTTTTATGGGGTATTAAGGAAAAGATATATAGTTTCGAACCTTATAATATATAACTGAGTGGTGACGCAGACGAAATAACATAAAGTGTGTGTGGAGACAAAATTAATTTCATCATGACATAGAATAAAATAATAAATATAAAAATCTATAATAGTAGAATAGAAATTTTGACACAATTTTCTAAAATAGAAATAAAGTTTTGACAAATTTTATCTTAGAGAAATAAAAATT
The DNA here is from genome assembly GCA_003123925.1 of Haematobia irritans. Taxonomy (NCBI): domain Eukaryota; kingdom Metazoa; phylum Arthropoda; class Insecta; order Diptera; family Muscidae; genus Haematobia; species Haematobia irritans. Next base: position 59,205 of record PGFW01053803.1, on the reverse strand, counting down.
TTGACCAAAATTAATCTATAGCAAAAAATTTGTGACAACATTTTGGTATAAATTATAAAATTTTTTATAAAATTTTTTTTATAGAATAAAAATTTTTGAGACAGGGTGCCATCATTAAAGATAATTTACAATATTTGCAAAAATTATGAAAAATTTTAAATAAAAATTTTCCATTAATATAATATTTCTTATACAAATAAAAATTTGTTAGGACAAATATGATATCCTATAGGTAATATCGTTAACAATAATTTTTTATGTAAGTTTTTTTCATAAAAAAATTTAATGAACTATAGAAAATATAAATTTTATGACAAAAATTTTCTATAATAGAAAATAAGCAAATTTTGACACAATATTTTTTATAGTATAATTATAGAAAACAATTTTGAGCAAACATTATAGATAATGAAAAATCTTATATGATAAATTTTGAATCACAAAAATGTCTAAAAAATAAAATTGTGACAAGAAATCCACAAAACTTATTATAAAATTTTAAAAAATTTGTATAAATTTTTTTATTAGAAATTAAAATTTTGACAAAATTATTTTATTAGCAAATAAAAAATTTTGTACAAAATTATCTTATAAAAAAAAAAATGGCCTGAACAAAAATTTTGTATAAATATATAAAATTGTAGTTATAAAAATATTGTTTTATCAGAAAAAAATATCAATTGATCAAAATTTTCTACAGAAATGAAAATTGTTCAAAAAATTTTTTTTTAATTTTAGTATACTCAATTTGGACAAAGATTCCTATAGAAATAAAATTTTGACACAATTATCTATAGAAAAAAAATGTGACAAAATTTTATATAAATATAAAATTTGTATAAAATTTTTTTATAGAAATAAAATTTTGACAACATATTTTCTATTAGTATTAAAATTTTTGACACATTTCTATAGAACAGTAAAATTTTCATTAAAATTTTCTTTACAAAAAAAATTTTTGACAAAATTTTCTAATAAAGAAATAAAAGATTTTTGATAAAATTTCTATAGAAATAAAATTTGAAAAAATTTCGATAGAAATAAAATTTTGACATAATTTCGTATAGAAATAAACCTTATTGAAAAAAAATTCTATAAGATATACAATTTTTAGCAAAAATTCGGAAATAAAATTTTTTACAAAATTTTCTTATAGAAATAAAATTTGACGAAAATTTTCTATAGAAATAAAAATTTTGACAAAATTTCAATAGAGATAAAATTTTACACAAATTTTCTATAGAATAAAATTTTGACAAAAATTTTCTAAATAGAAATAAATTTTGGCAAAATTTTCATAATAAAATAAAATTTAACTAAATTTTCTATAGAAATAAAATTTTGACAAAATTTTTTATAGAAATAACATTTTGAGAAATTTTTCTAAAGAAATAACATTTTGACAAAATTCTATATATATATATAAAATTTTCTATAGAAATAAAATGTGGACAAAATTTTCCATAGAAATAAAATTTTGTGAAAATTTTCTATAGAAATAAAATTTTGGCAAAATATTATATAGAAATAAAATTGTGATAAAATTTTGTATAAATATCGAATTTTGATAAAATTTTCTACTAAAATAAAATTTTGACAAAATTTTCTGCAGAAATAAAATTTTGACAAAATTTTTTATAGAAATAAAATTTTGAAGTAATTTTGTATAAATAAATAATAATAATGTTGATGAACCTTCTATTGAAATAAAATTTTGATAAACTTTTTTATAGTAATAAAATTTTGATAAAATTTTCTATAGAAATAAAATTTTGACAAAAATTTGTATAGAAATAAAATTTTGACAAAATTTTTTTATAAATATAATAATTTTGACCAAATTTTCTATAGAAATAAAATTTTGACAAAATTTTGTATAGAGTAAACTTTTGTAACATAGATAATAAAATTATTAAAAATAATGTTGTACAACATTTTCTATAGAAATACAATTTTTTACAAAATTTTCTCTAGAAATAAATTTTTAACAAAATTTTCTACAGAAATAAAATTTGGACAAAATTTTCCATAGAAATAAAATTTAGACAAATTTTTTCATAGAAATAAAAATTTGAAAAATTGTTTCATAGAAATAAAATTTTGACAAAATTTTGTATAAATATAAAATTTCGATAAAATTTTCTATAGAAATAAAATTTTGACAAAATTGTCTATAGAAATAAAATTTTGACAAAATTTTCTATAGAAATAAAATTTTGCAAAATTTTGTATAAATATAAAATTTTGATAAAATTTCCTACAGAAATAAAATTTTAACCACATTTTCTATAGAAATAAAATTTTGGCAAAATTTTCATATAAATAAAAATTTAACTAAATTTTCTATAGAAATAAAATTTTGACAAAATTTTTTATAGAAATAAAATTTTGACAAAATTTTTTATAGTAATAAAATTTTGAAATAATTTTGTATAAATATAAAATTTTGATAAAATTTTCTATAGAAATAAAATTTTGACAAAATTTTTTTATAAATATAAAATTTTGACCAAATTTTCTATAGAAATAAAATTTTGACAAAATTTTCTATAGAAGTAAACTTTTGTGTCACGACAATTTCGTGTCACCTGCACACCTCTAATTTGGTGTGCGATTATCTTTGAATTTGTTCCAATTTTAGCGTTTGTTGCAAAGCATCTTGGTTTTCTTCCCTATGTATGTACATACATATCCATGACCTATATACACTCATATGATGGAGTATAAACGTTTATAATGTATACATAAATATTTTAATTAGTATTTTGTTATGTTGTATGTTTTGTAAGTAAGAGGTGTACGGTATTTATATGTGAATGATATTTGGATGGGAAGATAACGAATGATAAACTCGCCGAGTTTATGACTATAAAATTTTCGTTTTATGATTTTTGGCATTAAGAAAACGCGATATCAATAAAGTATTTGAGAGGCCTATAAAATTGTTTGGTCATTTATCGATTTAAACAGTTTGCAATATATATATCAAAGCAAAATTTGAATATGTTAAATTTCTTCAAATTGTCAGAAAAAAACTACCTTTCTCTGTAACTTCTTTGTCTAAAATTCGTTCCTCAGTAAAGAAAAAGTTTTGTCCTAGCGTTGCAATACTTTTTCTTCTATTTGTCCCAACCTTTTAGTCGAAATCGTTATGGCCCAATGCTGTTGGTAGCACTAGAATAGACAACATCAACGCCATCTATTGACTAAATACGCAAAGGATTTTTTGATTTTTGATTTCATGCGTCTATTAGTGAATTTCTTATAATAAATTAAACTATGTAAGAATTTATACAAGTACTATGAATGTTATAAAGTATTAATAATACTAGTAAAGTATAAAAAATTATCCAATATAAAGTTCTAATATTGAAATGAAAATAGTCTCGAAAAAACACTAAAAAGACACTTCCAGCCAATAGTGAAATTTTTCTTAAATTTCAATAAATCGTTGATCTTTTAAGACATATAGTAATCCTTTACTATTCTCCCAAATGTTCATCTAAAAGACAAGAACTTTCAAAACAATTTTGTTTCTGATAACTTTCCAGATTCTAAACATCATCGTTTTCTCATAAATTATAATTCAAAGCAAATGTGAATAATGAGAAATTTCCCTTCACTCAATTTCAAATGCGATTTTTACTTATTTTAACATAAGCAGCATTACACTGCGGCCATCGAGCAGTGGACACAAAACCGGAGCAATACGAAGAAAAAAAAAACAACAAAATAACCCCACTGAAATTTGGCCCAGGGACGGAATAAATGAAAGCAAAATTTTACAATTTATAACAAATCTGAATTGATAAAATAATGTATTTAATAATCCCCAGATACCATCCATCAATCATTCAATCATGATACTCGTGAAGAGAGTTGCCACAATATTATTGTGATTGTTCATTAACAAAAAACGAGCTTAGAAAATCACAAAAATCAAAGTTAATTTTTTTTCAAAAAGCGGAAGAAACGGCTAGATAGACCCAGAAAATTTCTAAAAAAAAATTTTGTTATTGTAGAAAATCTTCTAAAAATTTATAGCTATAGAAAATTTTTTATTTCTATAGAAAATTTTTCTGAAAATTTTTTATTCCTATAGAAATTTTGTCTGGAAATTTTATATTTCTATAGATAAACTTCTGAAAATTTTCTTAAAATTGTATTTCTATAGCTAAATTTTTGAAAATTTCATTTCCATAGAAAATTTTCTAAAGTTTTATTTCTATATCAAATTTTCTAAAAATTTTATTTCTATAGCAAAATTTTTGAAAATTTTATTTCCATAGAAAATTTTCTATAAATTTTATTTCTATACATATATTTTTGAAAATTTTATTTCTATAGAAAATTTTTCGAAAATTTTATTTCTTAGAAAATTTTGTCGAAATTTTATTTCTATAGAAAATTTTGTTAAAAATTTATTTCTAGGGAAAATTTTGTCAAAAATTTTATTTCTATAGGAAAGTTTGTCTAAATTTTATTTGTATAGAAAATTTTGTCAAAATTTTATTTCTATAAAAAAGTTTATCAACATTTTACTTCTATAGAAAATTTTGTGATTTTTTTTTTCTGTAGAAAATTTTGTCAAAATTGAATTACTGTAGAAAATGTTGACAAAATTTTATTTTATTTCTATGAAAAAATTTGTCCAAATTTTAGTTCTATAGAAAATTTTTGGCAAAATTTTATTTCTATAGAAAATTTTGTTAAAAATTTATTTCTAAAAGAAAATTTGTGTCAAAAATTTTGTCCAATACTTTTTATTTGTATAGAAAAAATGTTGTCAAAATTTATTTCTAAAAAAAGTTTTATCCAACATTTTACTTCTATATGAAATTTTGTGTTTTTTTTTTTCTTCTTTTTTGTAAAATATTTTGTCAAACATTTTATTTCTATTAGAAAATTTTGTTAAAAATTTATTTCTAGAAAAAAATTGTAAAAAATTTTATTTCTATAGCAAAACGTTCGTCAAAAATTTTATTTCTATACTAATTTTCGCAAAAAACTAATATTTCATGGAAAATTTTTAGAAAATTTTTTAATTCTTATTACAATATAGACAATTTTCTGAAAATTATTAGTGCTATAGAAAAATTTCTGAAAATTATTTAATGCTATATAAAAATGTTTCAATTTTTTTTTTCAGTTCTATAGAAAATTGTTCTAAAATTTTTTCATATTTTTTTAGTTCTAGTCGAAAAATTAACGTAAAATTGTTTTAGTTTCTATGGAAAGTTTTCTGAAAAATGTCATTTCTATAACGAAAATTTTCATGAATTTTTATTTCTACAGAAAATTTTATTTCTTTTGGAAAAATTTTCTAATAGTTTTTTATTTCTAATAGAAAATTTTCTGAATTTTTTTTCTATAGAAAAATTCCTGCAAAATTTTTGTTCTATAGAAAAAATTTCTGGCAAATTACTATTTCTTTACTAAATTTTCTTGGCAAATTGTAGTTCCTTATAGAAAAATTTTCTGAAAAAAATTTCATTTCTATAGAAAATTTCTGAAAATTTTACTGTTAATATGAAAATTTTCTGGAACATTTTATTACTATAAGAAAAACTTTCTGAAATTTTAGTTCTATAAAAAATTTACTGAAAAAAAAAATTTTATTTCCAAAGAAAATTTTCTAAAAAAATTATTTCCAATAGAAATATTCATTAAAGATTTTATTTCAAATAAGAAAATTTTTTTCTATTGAAAATTGTCTGAATTTTTATTTCATAGAAAAAATTTCAATTTCTATAGAAAATTTTGTTAAAATTTGTTTCTATGAGAAAAATTTTGTAAAAAATTTATTTCTATAGAAAACGTTGTAAAAATTTTATTTTCTATACTAAATTTTCGCAAAATTATATTTCAATAGAAAATTTTAGTGCTAATGAGAAATTTTCTGAAAAATTTTTATTGGCTTATAGAAAAATTTTCTTGAAAAATTAATTTAATGCTAAAATATAAAATTTTTTATTTTTTTTTAGTTCTATCGAAAATTAAACTAAAAATTGTTTTAGTGTTCTATGGAAATTTTTCTGAAAATGTTATTTTCTATAGAAAAATTTCTGAAAAATTTTATTTCTACAGAAAAATTTTATTTCTTTGGGAATCTTTTCTAAATAATTTTTTCTTATAGAACATTTTTCTTGGCAATTTTTTGTCTATAGAAAAATTCCTGCAATTTTTTTTTTTCTATAGTAAAAATTTTTGCAGAATATATTTCTTTACTAAATTTTTTCTTGCAAATTTTAGTTCTAATAGAATTTTTTCGGGAAAATTTTCATTTCTATATAATAATTCTCTGAAAAATTTTATTGTTTATAGAAAATTTTCTGAAAATTTTATTTCTGTAGAAAATTTCTGAAAAATTTTTATTCCTTATATAATATAGAAAAATTTTTAAAAATTTTATTGGCAAATAGAAAATTTTCTGAAAATTTTAATTCTAATAGAAAAATTACTGAAATATTATTTATGCTATATAAATTTTCCCAATTTTTTTTTAGATTCTATAGAAAAATTAACAAATTTTTCTACTTTTTTTAGTTCTAATCGAATTAACTAAAATTGGTTTTTAGTTCTATGGAAAGTTTTCTTGAAAAATTTTATTTCCTAATAGAAATTTTATTTCTACAGAAAAATTTTATCTGGAAAAATTCTTTCTAATAATTTTTCTATAGAACATTTTCTGCAATTTTTTTCTATAGAAAAATTCCTGCAATTTTTTTTTTCTATAGAAAAATTTCTGCAAATTATATTTCTTTACTAAATTTTCTTGCAAATTTTAGTTCTATAGAAATTTTTCGGAAAATTTCATTTCTAGAGAAAATTCTCCGAAAATTTTGTTGTTATAGAAACATTTTATTTCTATAGAAAATTTTCTGAAAAAATTTAGTTTCTAAAAAATTTATGAAAATTTTATTTCTACAGAAAATTTTCCAAAAAATGTATTTCCATAGAAAATTTTCATTAAAGATTTCATTTCAATAGAAAATTTTGTTTCTATTGAATATTTTCTGAATTTGTTATTTCTATAGAAAAAATTTTTATTTCTATAGAAAATTTTGTTAAAAATTTATTTTTAGAGAAAATTTTGTAAAAAATTTTATTTCTATAGAAAACGTTGTCAAAATTTTATTTTCTATACTAAATTTTCGCACAATTATATTTCAATAGAAAATTTTCTGAAAATTTATTATTCTTATATAATAAAGAAAATTTTATTGCTATAGAAAAATTTCTGAAAATTATTTAATTCGTATATAATTTTTTATTTTTTTTTAGTTTCTATAAAAATTAACGAAAAATTTTTCTAATTTTTTTTAGTTCTATCTAAAATTTTCTATTTAGTTCTATGGAAAGTTTTCTGAAAATTTATTTCTTTCGGAATTTTTAGGTTTTAAATTCTGGCATTTTTGCAGTTTTTTCTAATAAGAAAAAATCCCTGCAAATTTGTTTTCTATAGACAAATTTCTGCAATTATATTTTCTGTACAAAACTTTCTTGGCAAATTGTAGTTCTATAAGAAATTTTCAGATTCTTC
>PGFW01053803.1:32884-51637 GCA_003123925.1 Haematobia irritans | reverse complement strand
ATTTTTTTCATTAGAAAAAATGTTTGAGAACATTTCTATAGGAAAAAAAATAATTCATAAAAGTTGCTATAAAATAAATTTGCGACAAAAATTTTATAGAAATGCAATTGGACAAAATTTTGTTTGTATAAATATAAAATCGTGGACAAAACTTTCCATAGAAAAATATTTTACAAATTTCTATAAAATAAAGTTTTTCATAAAATTTTCTATTAGAAATTACAGTTGTCATAACATTTTACTATACAAACAAAATTTGGACAAAATTTCCTATAGAAATAAAATTTTGACAAATTATCTGTAGCAAATAAAAATTGTGACAAAATTTTGTGTCAAAATAACAATTTTCAGGTGCATAAATCTTTCAAGCAAATAATAAATTTGACAAATTAATTATCCTAAAGTATTAATTTAAATATTTTGACAAATCTTTTTATAGAAATAAATTTTCTAAAATTGTTTCTGTACGAAATAAAAATTTGAAACATTTTCTAAGAACTAAAAATTTGACAAAATTATCATATACGAACTAACAATTGTGCAAAATTTCGTACTGAAAATATTGGACCACTAATAGTTATAAGAACTATAACAATTTTTTATAGAATAAAATTTTGACAAAATTTGTCTATACAAATAAATTTTTTAACAAAAATTTTCGTATAGACAATAAAATTTTGACAAAATTTTCTATAGAAATAAAATTTTGACAAAATTTCTATAGAAATAAAAATTTTGACAAAATTTTCTTTATAAGAAATAAAATTTGACAAAATTTTCTATAGCAAAAAAAATTTTGACAAAATTTTCTATATGAAAATAAAAATTTATGAAAAATTTTCTATAGAAATAATTTGAAAAATTTTCTAGTAAATAAAATTTTGACAAAATTTCTCTATTGAAAAAAAATTTTAAAATCTATAGAAATAAAATTTTGACAAATTTTATAGAAATAAAAATTTTGACAAAATTTCTATAGAAAATTAAAATTTTGATAAAAAAATTTTTATAGAAATTTTTATGAATAAAATTTTGACAAAATTTTCTAAAGAAATAAATTTTGACAAAATTTTCTATAGAAATAAAATTTTCATTACAAAATTTTCTTATAAAATAAAAATTTGTAAAATTTCCTAAACGAAAATAAATTTTCATAACACATTTTCTATAGAATAAAATTTTGACAAAATTTTCTATATAAATAAAATTTACGTAAATTTTTCTATAGAATTACAAATTTTGACAAAATTTTTTTATAGAAATAAAATTTGACAAAATCTTCTTATAGTAATAAATTTTGAAAAAAATGTTTGTATAAAATAAAATTGTATAAAATTCTATATAAAAAATTTTGCAAAATTTTATAAAATTTAAATTTTATATAGAAATAAAATATTTTGACAAAATTTTTTATTAGAAATAAAATTTTTTGACAATAATTATCTATAGAAAAAAAAAATTGGTGACAAATTTTGAATAAATTATTAAAATTTGTATAAAAATATTTTTATAGAAAAAAATTTTTTGATCAAAATTTTCTACAGAAATAAAATTTTTCATAAAATTTTCTTTTTTATTTTGTATAAAATTTGGACAAAGATTCCTATAGAAATAAAATTTGACACATTATCTATAGAAAAAAAAAATTGTGACAAAATTTTATTATAAATATTAAAATTTGTATAAACATTTTATTTATAGAAATAAAATTTTTGACAACATATTTCATATTAGTATTTAAAATTTTTTACACATTTTCTATAGAAATAAAATTTTTCATTAAAATTTTCTTTACAAAAAAAAATTTTTGACCAAAATTTTCTATAGAAATAAAAATTTTTGATAAAATTTCTATAGGAAATAATAATTTGAAAAAATTTTCGATAGAAATAAAATTTTGACATAATTTTCGTATAGAAATAAACTTTTTGAAAAAAAATTCTATAAATATACAATTTTTACAAAAATTCGGAATAAAATTTTTACAAAATTTTCTTTATAGAAATAAAAATTTTACAAAATTTTCTATAGCAAATAAAATTTTGACAAAATGTTCAATAGAGATTTAAAATTTTAAAAAATTTTCTATAGAAAATAAAATTTTGACAAAATCTTTCTATAGAAATAAAATTTTTGGCAAAATTTTCAATTATTAAGATAAAATTTAACTAAATTTCTCTATATTAATTAAAATTTTGACAAAATTTTTTTATAGAAATAAACATTTTTGAGAAATTTTCTAAAGAAATAACATTTTGAAAAAATTCTGAATATATATATATTTAAAATTTCTTTAGAAATAAAACGTGTGACAAAATTTCCATAGAAATAAAATTTTGTGAAATTTTCTAATAGAAATAAAATTTTTGGCCAAAATATTATAATAGAAATAAAATTTGTGATAATAATTTTGTATATAAATATCGAATTTATGATTAAAATTTTCTACTAATAAAATTTTGACAAAATTTCTGAGAAATAAATTTTACAAAAATTTTCTCAGAAATAAAATTTTGACAAAATTTTTTATAGAAATAAAATTTTTGAAGTAATTTTGTATAAATATTAAAATGTTGCATGAACCTTTCTATTTGAAATAAAATTTTGATAAACTTTTTTATAGTAAATAAAATTTTTGATTAAATTTCTATAGAAATAAAATTTTGACAAATTTGATATAGAAATAAAATTTTGACAAAATTTTTTTATAAATATAAAATTTTGACCAAATTTTCTATAGAAATAAAATTTTGACAAAATTTTGTATAGAAGTAAACTTTTGTAACATAGTAATAAAATTATTAAATAATGTTGTACAACATTTTCTTTATAGAAATACAATTTTTACAAAATTTTTCTCTAGAAAATAATTTTTACAAAATTTCTTACAGAAATAAAATTTGGACAAAATTTTCCATAGAAATAAAATTTAGACAAATTTTTTCATAGAAATAAAAATTTGAAAAATTGTTTCATAGAAATAAAATTTTGACAAAATTTTGTATAAATATAAAATTTCGATAAAATTTTCTATAGAAATAAAATTTTGACAAAATTGTCTTATAGAAATAAAAATTTTTGACAAAATTTTTTAAGAAATAAAAATTTTCAAAATTTTGTATAATATAAAATTTTTTAAAATTTCCTACAGAAATAAAATTTACACACATTTTCTATAGAAATAAAATTGGCAAATTTTCATATAAATAAAATTAACTAAATTTTCTATAGAAATAAAATTTTGACAAATTTTTTATAGAAATAAAATTTTGACAAATTTTTTATAGTTAATAAAATTTTTGAAATAATTTGTTATAAATATAAAAATTTTGATAAAATTTTCTATAGAAATAAAATTTTGACAAAATTTTTTTATAAATATAAAATTTTGATAAAATTTTCTATAGAAATAAATTTTTGACAACATTTTCTATAGAAGTAAACTTTTGTGTCACGACAATTTCGTGTCACCTGCCACACCCTCTAATTTTCTATAGGGTATTGTGCTATAAAATCATTCTCCAATTAGAATATGACAATTGAAAAAAAAACAAACTTAAATTCGAACAGGCCCCAAGTTTTGTTCCTATTTGCAAAACAAGAATCCCCATCCATTTTTTTCACACAAAACAAATAAATGTTACAACATTTGTTTTTATTTTATCTAAGATCCCATAGTGGCAATTTGCAAACACTACCAACAGCATTCTACTGATTATCATCATAATAAACATCAACCCCAATTTCCGAACACAAATCACTATGCTCCAATTTCGAACAACTGCAAAAACGAAAAAACCAAACAAAACGTTAGCAGCACTCAGAGTTTTTTAGCATAAAGCATGTCCATTAATCTACAGCAAGGAAAAAAAAAACAATCTGAAACTAAACACAGCTCCAAACCCCTAGGAATGTTGTCCCTAGGGTCAAATGTGTGTCCGGGAGACTGGTTCTAGATTTTAATCGGCCAGACTGTGTGTGTTTTGCGAAGTAAGCAATTTGCATTTCCCCACTGCGATTGGCTGAACTAAATGGGAAAATTTATTGAAAGCCAAAATCCTATGTTCCCGCACCAAAGTAAGCAATGCATTGCGATGCAATTCAATCATATTTTGCTTCATCACAAAAATTTTCAGAGTGGAAAATAAAATTTATCAAGAAAATAACACTAAAAGTAAAAATATTAATTTTCAAACCGTAATAATATTATAATAAAATTTGACAAAATTTTCTATAGAAATAAAATTTTTACAAAATTTTCTGTACGAATAAAATTTTGACAAAATTGTCTAAGAAACAAAGAATTTTGACAAAAATTTTCTAATAGCGAAAATAAATTTTGACAAAATTTTCTATAGAAATAAAGTTTGACAACATTTTCTATAGAAATAAAATTTTGACAACAATTTCTTATAGAAAATGACAAATTATAAATATATTGTAAAAATTTTCTATAGAAACTAAAATTTTGACAAATATTTTTCTATTAGAATATTTGACACATTCGATAGAACATAAAATTTTCATAAAAGTTTTTAAAATAAAAATTTTGAACAAAATTTTCTAATAAGAAATAAATATTTGATAAAATTTCTATAGAAATAAAATGAAAAATTTCGTAGAAAATGCAAATTTCTATAGAAATAAAATTATATAAAAAAAAAATTCTAATGAAATAACAATTTTTGAAAACGGAAAAATTTTGTACAAATTTTTTTTCAGAATAAAAAATGTTGGACGAACATTTTCTATATGAAATAAAATTTTGATGTTCGAAAGGATATTTTCAAAATTTTCTATAGAAATAAAATTTTGAGCAAAATTTTCTAATAGAAATAAATTTTGGCAAAAATTTTCTAATAAAATAAAAATTATAACTAAATTTTCTATAGAAATAAAATATTTGAAAAAATTGTCTATTAGAAATAAACATTTTGAAAATTTTCTAAAAAAAATAAAACATTTTGAATTTTGATATATATATAATTACAAATTTTCTAATAGAAATAAATTTGCATTTAGTAATTGACAAAATTTCTCATAGAAAATAAAAATGTTTGACAATTTTCTATAGAAATAAAATTTTGGGAAAAATATATATGTAATACAATATATGTTCATAATAATAATTTGTTGATACAATTTAAAATTTTCTACTAAAATAAAATTTGAAAATTTTCTGAAAATAAATTGAAAATTTGTAGTTACAATTGATTATTTGAGAATACAAAATATAATTTAGCATTCCTATAAAAATGTTGAAAATATATAATAAAATTTTGAAAATTCATAAAATATTTTCATTATAGAAATAAAATTTTGACAAAAATTTTTTATAGAAATGAATAAATTTTGACAAAATTTTCTATAGAAATCAAATTTTTTGACAAAATTTGTATAGAACTTTGTAACATAGAAAATAAAATTATTAAATGTTGTACAACATTTTATAAGAAGTACCAATTTGTAACAAAATTTTTCTCTATACGAAAATAAATTTTTAAACAAAATTTTTCTTAAACAAATACAATTTTTGACAAAAATTTTGTCATAAAAATAAAATTTTGACAAATTTCTCCAATAGAAATAAAATTTTGGAAAACATTTTTCTGACGAATAAAAAAAATTTTGACAAAAATTTCTATAAAATATAAAATTTTGCGACAAAATTTTCTATAGAAATAAATTTTGACAAAATTTCATGTGCTTTACATTTAATAGAAATAAAATTTTGACAACAAACATTTTCTAAATAGAAATAAAATTTTGAGCAAACTTTCTGTAAAAATAAAAATTTGAAAAATTTTCTAAAGAAAAAAAATTTTGACAAACAATTTTCTATAGAATAAAATTGTTGAGCAAAATTTTCTATATAAATAAAATTTTGACATCGTAATTTTCTATAGCGAATAAAAATTTTGACAAAATTTTCTTTATAGAAATAAATTTGACAAAATTTTCTTATAGAAAATATTGAAAATTTTTTAGATTAAATAATTTTGATATAAATTTTAAAATAAAATTTTGAAAAATTTTCTATAGAATAAAAAAATTTTGAATAAAATTTTTCTATAGAATTAGAAAATTTTGACAAATTTTATATAGAAATAAAATTTTGACAAAATTTTCTATAGAAATGAAAATTTACAAAACTTTTCTATAGAAATAAAAAGTTGACAAAATTTTCTATAGAAAAAATTTTTGGCAAAAATTTTCTAAAATAGAAAATGCATTTTGACAAAATTTTCTAATAGAAATAAAATTTTGGAGCAAAAAATTTTCTATAGAAATAAAATTTGAAACAAAATTTCCTACAGAAATAAAAAATTTTGATCAAAATTATTTCCTTAATAGAAATAAAATTTTGACAACATTTTCTAAATAGAAATAAAAAATTTGACAAAATTTATCATATAAAATAAAATTGTGACAAAATTGTTCTATAGAAATAAAATTTTGACAAAACATTTTCTATAGAAGTAAAAATTTGTACAGAAATTTTCTATACGAATAAAATTTTTACAAAAAATTTTCTTATACGAATACAATTTTTTTAACAAAAATTTTTCTATAGAAATAAAATTTTGACAAAATTTTCTATAGAAATAAAATTTTAAAAAATATTCTAACGAAATAAAATTTTGACAAAATTTTCTATAGAAATAAAATTTTGACAAAATTTCTAATAAGAAATAAATTTGACAAAATTTTCTATAGAAAATAAAATTTTGACGAAAATTTATAATAGAAATAAAATTTTGACATTTCTATAGAAATAAAATTTTGACAAAATTTTCTATAGAAAATAAAAATGTTGACAAAATTTTCTATAGAAATAAATTTTTTAACAAAACATTTTCTATAGATAATAAAATTTTGACAAAATTTTCTAAAGAAATAAAATTTTGACAAAAAATTTCTAAGAAATATCATTTTTGACAAATTTTTTCCTAGCGGAATTTTTGACAAAATTTTTCTATCGGAAATTTTGACAAAATTTTTCTATCGGAATAAAATTTTCTAAGAAATAATTTTTTTTTTTTTTTTGTTGATTGTTGGGCTTCTTCTTCAATCCGTTATTGTTGTTTTTGATCTTCAAGCTTAAAAGCCATGCCATTGACTAAACTACAAGTTGTAAGCTAAACCAAACAGAGGAAAAGTATGCTTGTCAACAGTGTTGCGCAGGTATTTTGCCGAGGCTCTTGTCTCCCAAAATGGAACGCTTTCATCGCCAAAAAAATCCCCAATTTAATTTAAAATGTCCCCTCACAAATAATCCCCAATTTTCCATTTTTTAGCAAGTTTTTTTTTAAAAGGTCAAAGGAATAGAGTCTGCTGTAGAAATCCGTAAAAAATAAAAATGGAAAAAATACTGCAATTTTTGTTATACCAGTTTGCGAGTTACAAAAAGATGAAGATTACAAAACCAGGAGACGGGTGCTCAAAATATCATCTGATACAAGCCCTCATCAGAGCTAATTATTGGTATAGTCATTGAATTTGTTTCTTATGCAAATCACCTTCTACTTACTCGAGAAATAAAAATGGAGTACGGTGATAGATCAAAAGGCGTTGTTGTCCCGATATAAACTCTATATGTATGGGATATATTTTCCAAATATGTGATGTAACGCAGATAAGTCCCTTTTACGAAAATAATTCACAATAGGAAATCAGATAAAAATGTAAAGTACTCTTGGACGCCCATATAAATGCAGTGGGAATAAAAGATGGAGTTTTTTTATATTTACGCCTTTTTTAATGCCTTTCTTCTTTTAGCCTTTTATGCATGTAGAAGGTAAAGAAGATTTCATATAAACCAATCATTCTGAATCTTCTGACTAGATTTCGAAAAATCCCCCAAGATTTGCGGAAATCCCCCATCAAAATCCCAATCCCAACTCAAACAATTTTGTCCGCCATCCACAGAAAAAAAATATCCCCGATTTGGGAAAAATCCCCAAATACTGGCAACACTGCTTGTCAAATTTATTTGGGAAAAAGCCCTATAGACTGCAAGATGGTTGGATGTAAGCTGTTTTCGGATTACCACATTCCTCCATCAAGCATCCTCTACTTGCGCATATTTTCGAACACCAATCGTTTTGGTTTTTTTTTTTCGAAATATTGGATAGAAAAATAAAAATAAGACACATGTATATAGAGATTTTAATTTTGTTTTAATTACAACATGACCTCAGGCCTTAAGGTTTAGGTTAGGTATGTGGCAGCTCGATGTATTCAGCTCACTAGATATTCAGTCCATTGTGATACACAGTGGTGAACTCTCCTCTTATCACTGAGTGCTGCCCCGATTCCAATGTTAAGCTCCAATACTCAAAGCCGTTACAAACTGCTATAAATATATAGAATTTCGTATAGAAAATAAAATTTTGACATCGAAATTTTCTAAATAGAAATAACAATTTTGACAAAATTTCGTAATAGAAATAAAATTTTGGAAAAAAAAAATCTATAGATATACAAGTTTTGACAACATTTCCTAGAGATATACAATTTTAAAACAAAAATCGGAATAATGTTTGACAAAAATTTCTATAGAAATACAATTTTGACAAAATTTTCTAATATTGAAAAATTTTGTCAAAAATTTCAATATATGAAAAATTTTTGATAAATGTGTCTTATAGAAATAAAATTTTGAACAAAAATTTTTATAGAAATAAAATTTGTGACAAAAATTTTCTAATAGATATAAAATTTTGATTAAAATATTCTATATATGAAAAATTTTGATAAAATTCGTAAATAGAAAATATAATTTTGAAAAATTTCGTATAGAAATTAAAATTTTGTACCAAAAATTTTGAGTATAGAAATATAAATTTTGGAAAAAAAATTTTAATAGATTATACAGTTTTAACAAAATTTTCTATAGATATACCAAATTTTAGAAAAATCGGAATACATTTTTTTACAAAAAATTTTCTGTAGAAAATAAAAATTGTTGACAAAAAATTTTCTATAGAAATAAAAATTTTGACAAAATTTTCCTATAGAAATAAAATTGAACAATTTTCTATAGAAATAAAATTTGACAAATTTCCTATATATGAAAATTTTTGATTTTGAATTTTTGCACAAAGGCTATTTTTATTTCCATTTCTTTCTTATATACTTTACAAATAACCTATAAGTAATAAAATGTTTGGTTTGTTATCCAGCCATACAGATTTCAGGGTCTTCCAAAATATATTAAATTTGTGGTTAACAATATTTACTTGATTAATTTACATACGGGTATGTTAACATTAAGGTTGTCGCCGCAAACAATTTAGGACATTAAAAACAGCAAATTTATAGTGAAGGGTAAAAGAACAAAAACAAAAAAATAAAAACAAATCAAAATATAATTCAAGTACTGTAGATCTACTTAGTTATTATATATTTAGCAACTTAATAAACTAAATAGTAATAAAAATATTTACAATTGTACATGCTAGTTAGTCTATTACATTATATACAAGATATCATTGCTCATGTATTAAGACTGAGTTAGAGTGAGAATCGAGAGAATCACTACGTCTGTGATAAATACAATAAATTTTCTAAATTTTGCTATAGAAAATAAAATTTTGACAAAAATTTTTTCTATAGAAAAATACAAATTTTAACAAAATTTTCTATAGAATAAAAATTTTGACAAATTCATAGAAATGAAATTTAAAACAAAAAATGGTTCTATAGAAATAAAAATTTTGACAAAAATTTTCTTTAAGAAATAGAATTTGATAAAATTTCCTATAGAAATTAAAATTTTGACAAAATTTTCTATATAAAATGAAATTTGTGACAAAATTTCGTACAGGAAAATAAATTTTGAAAAAAAAATTCTATAGATAATACAATATTTACAAATCAGAATAAAATTTTTACAAAAATTTTCTTTAGAAATAAAATTTGACAAAAATTTCTACAGAATAAAATTTTTTGACAAAATGTTTCTATAGGAATTAAAATTTTGACAAATATTCCTATAGAAATAAATTTTGATAAAATTTTCTATATATGAAAAATTTTTGGATAAAATTGCTTGTAGAAAATAAAAATTTTGATAAAAATTTCGTAATGAAATTAAAATTTGACACAAACTTTTTCTATATATGAAAAAATTTGATAAAATTTTCATAAAAATAAAAATTTTGATAAAATTTTCTATATATGAAAAATTTTGATAAAATTGTCTATAGAAATTAAAATTTTGATAAAATTTTCCTATAGAAATAAAATTTTGACAAAATTCCTATAGAATAAAAATTTTGACAAAATTTCGTTGAAATAAAATTTTGAACAAAAAATTTCCGTTAGAAAATAAAAATTTTGAAAAAAAAATGCTATAGAATATACAATTTTACAAAATCGGAATAAAATTTTACAAAATTTTCTATAAAATAAAATTTTGACAAAAATTTTCTAATAGAAATAAAACCTTGAAAAAATTTTTCTATATAAATGAAAAAATTTTGATAAAATTTTCTATAGAAATAAAATTTTGAACATAAATTGTCTATATATTGAAAATTTTGATAAAATTGTCTATAAGAAATAACATTTTGAAAAAAAATTTCGTAAATAGAAATAAAGTTTGAAAAAAAAATCTATAAGATATACAATATTTTACAAATCGAATAAAATTTTTTTTACAAATATTTTCTAATAGAAATAAAATTTTTGACAGAAAATTTTTCTATAGAAAATAAAAATTTTGAATAAAATTTTCTAAATATGAAAAAATTTTGATTAAAAAATTGTCTTATAGAAATTAAATTTTGATAAAATTGGGTCTATAGAAAATAAAATTTTGATAAAATTTTCTTATAATATGAAAAGATTTTGATAAATTTGTCTATAGAAATAAATTTTTTGAAATAAAATTTTCTATATATGAAAAATTTTTGATAAAAATTGTCTTATATGAAATAACATTTTGACAAAAATTTCGTATAGAAATAAATTTTGAATAAATTTCCTATAGAAATAAAAAATTTTTGAACAAAAATTCCTATAGAAATAAATTTTGACAAAATTGTCGTAAATTGAAATAAATTTTGAAAAAAAAATCTTAATAAGATAACAATTTTTTTACAAAATCGGAATAAAATTTTTAGCAAAATTTCTATAGGAAATAAAAATTTTGACAAAATTTCTATAGAAATAAAATTTTGACAAAATTTTTCTATATATGAAATTTGACAAAATTTTTCTAATAGAATAATTTTTGACAAAATTTTTCTATATCCGTGTAAAAATGGGGATCTACAGTAGATATGATTAGATCTCAAAATTGGCCGCCTTGGATCCAAGCAGACTTACTTAGATATGATGAGACACTATTAGATATTATTATATATAATTCCACATATGACGAGATCAAACATTAGATCCAACTGTATATAGGGATAGATATAATCATATCTAAGACATTAGATCTAGGCCAATTTTGAGATCTGATCAGATCTAATTCCATAGTAATTAGATATGATTAGATGCTTACCCATTATTTTTCGGATCCTACTCATATCTAATTGTATCCATTAATCTCTCAATTTTGTACTCGGTGATATGAAAAATATTGAATTAAATAAATTGTCGTAATAGAAATAACATTTGAACCCAATTCGTATAGAAATAAAATTTTTGTAAAAAAAATTATAGATAATAACAATTTTTACAAAATCGAAATAAAATTTTTTACAAAATTTTCTATAGAAATAAAATTTTTTAAACAAAATTTTCTAATAGAAAATAAAGAATTTTGATAAAATTTTCTATATAATGAAAAATTTTGAAATAAATTGGTCTATAGAAATAAAATTTTGGACAAAATTTTCGTATATAAGAAAATAAAATTTTTGACAAATTTCGTATAGAAATAAAATTTTGACATAACTTTTCTATATATGAAAAAATTTTGATAAAAATTTTCTATAGAAATAAAATTTTCTATATATGAAAAAATTTTGAATAAAATTGCTATAGAAATAACATTTTGACAAAATTTCGTTATAGAAAAAAAATTTTGATAAAATTTCTATAGAAATAAAATTTTGACAAAAAATTGTCTATAGAATAAAATTTTGACAAGAATTTCGTATAGAAATAAATTTTGAAAAAAAAATTCTATAGATAATACAATTTTGTTACAAAATCGAATAAAAATTTTTTACAAAACTTTCTTATAGAAATAAAATTTTGCAAAAATTTTTCTATAAGAAATAAAATTTTGACAAAATGTTTCTATAGATGAATAAAATTTTAAAAAAAATTTCTATAGAAATAAATTTTGACAAAAATTTTCTATAGAAAAAAATTTTTGATAAAAATTTCCTAATAGAAATAAAATTTTTGACTACACTTTCCTATAGAAATATAAATTTTTTGACAAAAATTTCCTATAGAAATAAAATTTGAAAAAAAATCTATAGATATATATTTTTAACAAAATTTTCTATATAATGAGAATGAGATAAAGTTTTGACAAAATTTTTCTAATAGAAATAAAATTTTTACACAAATTCTAATAGAAATAAAAATTTTGACAAAAATTTTTATAGAAATAAAAATGTTGACAAAATTTCTATAGAAAGATAAAATGTTGACAAAATTTTCTATAATATTGAAATGAATAAAAGGTTTTGACAAAAATTTTCTAATAGAAATAAAAATTTTGACAAAATTTCTATAGAAAATAAAATTTTGAATAAAATATGTTGACAAAAATTATTTATAGAAATAAAATTTGGACAAAATTTTTCTATAGAGAAAAAAATTTTTGAACAAAATTTTCTATATATGAAAACTTTGATAAATTGTTATAGATAATAAAATTTTGACAAAAAATATCTATATAGTAAAAAATATTGTCTATAGACAATAGAAATAAAATTGGAAAAAATTCTATAGTTTAGTACATTTTTGACAAAAAATTTTCTATAAGGAGTATACGATTTTGACAAAATCGGAATAATTTTTTAACAAAATTTTTCTATAAAATAAAATTTTGACACAATTTTTTCTATAGAAATAAGATTTTTTGACAAAATTTTCTGTAGAAATAAAATTTTGACAAATTTTCTGAATATGAAAAATTTTGACAAAAATTTCTATAGATATACACTTCAGACAAAAATCGGAATAAAATTTCTATAGAAATAAAAATATTGACAAAATTTTCTATAGAAATAAAATTTAGACAATGTCTATAGAAATATTTTGACAAAATTTTCTATCGAAGTAAACCATGTTGACAAAAAAAAAGATTTTATTGTTTTTGGTAGTTTTTCTCATATAGACAATCGATAAAAGGCTATTTCTTCTTAGTCATCCAGCAAAGGCAAAATAAAATAAATTATCGAAATAAAATATAAAAAAATTGTTTGAAAATATATTGCTTTGTAATTGTATAAAGAATTTCAAAATATCGGCTAACTGAAAAAAAAAAAAATAGGCTCAAGAGCTTTAATCGGTGTGCATGGAATTTGATGTCGCAAAACTGAAAAGCGAACCATATGCCAGCCCCCTATCCTTTGAGGGAGATTATTTGAGTATATCCTACGCTTCGAAAATTCCATTAAGTCCTCATTTCCTGGAAAATTTCCTCATCAATGACCTACTTTCAAAATGGATTTAAGTTTCCTTTATTCGTTTTCGTGTTGGCTCTGTGTAATTTTTGTGTTTTCCCTCATAGATTAATTCAGTATTCTCAGTTTTTTGTTTTTTTGTTTATTTGTTTTTTTTTTCACTGGTGTGTTTATTTATGCAATGGGTTCATAACTAAAGCTTAGGCATATGTAGTTCAAACATCATTGACTGTAAAAAAAATGGCAACCATTAAAGCATTCATATGGAACCAACATCGTAAGAGCAACAGCAGTTGCTGGTGCTACTGCAATAGTTTCTGTGACAGCAACAAACAACAATATTAATATGGCAATAACTACGACATCAGCCATGGGTTTAGCTGCTGCAGCAAATATTATTAAGTATCCGTCACTTAGTCATTCATTTCGACATTTAGAGTATGTCAGTTTTTGTCTTTGAATGATGGTTGATGGTGGGCTGGTTGCTCGTTCATTATCTATGGGGGCTTTTATGAACCGGTATGGCCAAGTATTGACGGGAGGAATGACCTGAATATTTGGTTAATTTAGTCCGTCTGCTTTGCTGTCTTTTTTTTTTAAGATTGAGATATTTATTTTGTTGGGGAATATGGTGATTTGCTTATTCTTTTTAGCTTTAATATTTTAGAAAATTCGTTTAAATGATTAGATCGAAAGTACCTAAGACACCCCAACAGGGATTTAATGAGTAGGGCTATCTTTTGTAGCATACTACTTTGTACTTGCTAGTAACCACATAGAAGCAGATGGTGTAAAATACACCAAACGCCCATACTTCTAATCTTAGTGGAGTTACCTTACATTCTCTGTGCATATGAGTTTCAATGATTACTATGCAGAAGATGCTGTTTCGGATAATATGGATGGATGGGTTGGTTGTTACTTTGAGGTTTATTCAAAGTGGTTTTTAATCAAAAAGTCTTTGGCGTGAGTTTAAGTGCGCCTGTGTTAAATTGCGTCTGTGACTAACAGCTCTCTGTCGTCTGTCATAAATGCATGTTAAAATTTTCATTAGTGGTGAGGAAGGCGTTGGATTTCTAGATAAAAATAACCGTATGATAGGCCAATTATTTATAAATAAATCGCAACAAATATATTGGTTAATGTTGTGCAAAGAATCTTATATTTATTTGTAAGATAAATATTATAAATTGATCTCTCAAAAATTGTTTTTTTTTTAATTTTAAATTTTATATTAATTTAAATTTAAAATTTTAATTAAATTTTATTTTAATTCAATTTAATTTAAATTAATAAAAGTTTTTATTTTTTTAAATGGACGAAATTTCCCAATACACATATACTAAATTAACCTATAAGAAAACGAAATTTTATCAAAAGTTTCTATATGACAAGAAATTTGAATAAAATTCCTATAGACAAGAAAATTTGACAAAATTCCCCTAGAAAAGAAAATTTTGACAAAATTTCCCGCTAAAAGAAACTTTGAAATTCTGAGAAAATTTTGGAATAAGAACTGCTTTAAACAAAACATTTGACATAAACTTTTAACAAGAACTACAACTAATAGACATAGACATTTTGACAAAATTTCCTATAGACATGAAATTTTGACAAAAATTTCCTATAGACAAGAAATTTTGACAAAATTTTCCATAGCTAAAAAATTTTGACAAAATTTTCCATAGCTAAAAAATTTTGACAAAATTTTCTATAGCTAAAAAATTTTGACAAATTTTCCTATAGTAAAGAAATTTTCACAAATTTCTATAGTAAAAAATTTTGACAAAAATTTCCTATAGCACAAGAAATTTTAGTTTTATTCTAATTTTTAATTTCAAATTTAAAATTTTTAATCTAAGTTTTTATCTTTAATCTTTATTTTATAAATTTAATTTTTATTTTAATTTCAATTCAAATATAAATTAATTAAAAAATTTAACTAAATAATGTTTTTAAATTTTATTTTAATTAAATTACTAACTCCAATTTTCCCTATAGACAATGAAATTTTGACAAAATTTTCCATAGTTAAAAAATTTTGACAAAATTTTCGCATAGCTAAAGAAAAATTTTGAAACAAAATATTTTCTATAGTAAAATTTTTAAAAATTTTCTATAGCTAAAAAATTTTTGACAAAATTTCCTATAGACAAAAAAATTTTAGTTTTATATCTAATTTTAATTAATTGTTCAATTTAAATTTTTATATTAAGTTATTTATCTTATCTTTATGTTTATATTAAATTTATTTTAAATTTCAATTCGCAAGGTATAAATAATATTTAAAAAATTTAAGATTAATTAATGTTTTTAAAATTTTATTTTAATTTTGACAAATTTCCTAACTAGACATGAAAATTTTGAGCAAATTTCCTATTAGAAACAAAGAAAAATATTTGACAAAAAATTTTCATAGTTAAGAAAATTATTGAGCTAATAATTTGTTCGCGCTAATTAGCTAAAAAATTTTGACATGCAATTTTCTATACTAGAAAAAATTTTGACAAAAATTTTCTATAGCTAAGAAATTTATCAAAATCAAGATTAGATTTTACAATATTTTCATAAGCGCTATAAAGATTTTTTGACAAAATTCTTATAGACTAAGAAATTTCTAGTTTTATTCTAGATTGGTTTAATTTTTTCCCAATTATAATAATTAATTAAAGTTTTATTAAGTTTATGTCTTTAAATTTAAATTTTATTTTAATTTCCATTCAAATTTAAAATTTATTTAAAATAATTTTAATTAATTAATGTTTCTTTAAATCTTATATTATTTTTGACAAGAGATTTCCTTCTAATAGAATCATGATATTTTGACTAAAATAATTTCTATAGACAAGAAATTTTGACAAAATTTTCCATAGCTAAAAATGTTGACAAAATTTCTATAGCTAAAAAATTTTGACAAAATTTTCTATAGCTAAAAAATTTTGACAAAATTTTCTATAGTAAGAAATTTTTCAACAATTTTTATAAGCTAAAATTTTCGACAAAATTTCCTATAGACAAGAAATTTTAGTTTTATTCTAATTTTAATTTCAATTTAAATTTTTAATTAATTTTTATCTTTATCTTTATTTTTAAATTTAAATTTTATTTTAATTTCAATTCAAATATAAATTTAATTAAAAAAAATTTAATTAATTAATTGTTTTTATATTTTATTTAATTTTGACAAAGATTTCCTATAGAAGAAATTTTGACAAAATTTTCACATAGACATTGAAATTTTGACAAAAATTTTCATAGCTTAAAAAATTTTGACAAACAATTTTCTTGCTAAAAATTTTGAGCAAAATTTTCTATAGTAAAAATTTTAACAAAATTTTCTGTATGTAAGAAAAATTTTTCACAAAATTTTTCTATAGTAAAAAATTTTGACAAAAATTTCACTATAGACAAGAAATTTTAGTTTTATTCTAATTTTAATTTCAATTTAAATTTTTTAATTAAGTTTTATCTTTATTTTTAAATTTAAAGTGTTTCTGTCGGCTTGCGGACGCGCGCTTAAGTTGTTAGGAGATTATGGGATAGTTTTTCAAAACATTTATTTTTCTCGCCGGTTCTGTGGGTGGGGGTCTGGGCATCGCTTTGCGGGGCATAATTTTTTGCGGGGTAGGTCACGTTGGTTTTCGCTGGTGATATTTAGGAGTGATGGGCAGATTACTTTTTTATTGATTGGGTTTTTTTGGTTTTCGGTTTATTTTTTGGAGGTGTATTTAATCGATAGAAGTCTTTCTGCTTGAGTCGAGGTATTTATAATAAGAGCAAAAAATTTCTATTTAATTTATTAGGGTTTGGGCAGCGTTAAATAATCATTTTTTTTGAGAGGGTTGGTCATGTTTTAGTTCAAGACCCAGCGCATATTTAGGTAGATATGGCCGAAAATAGAGTTTTTCGACTACAAATTTAATTTTTTTTATGTTTTGGGGCGATGGGATTGTGTCAATTTTTTTGGGTGGTACCCTTTAGTCGCTTGTTCGCCCTATGGACTATATTCAGGAGAAATAGCAAATTTTTTCATCTTAAAAATAATCAATTTTATAATATATATTATTTGAGCCGGATTATTAATTTTATTCGGGAGAGATAGAAATAACCGTAAAAAACAAGAAAATTAACAGTCCTTTTCGCTTACCGAAAAAAAAAACAAACAGCGTATATACGAAGCGATTAAAATATGGGAAAAATAGAGTTTTTTCAAGATACCAACGTTGGCCAATTTTTTTAGGTTTTTGGGAAGGATTATTCAATTTCTTTTGGGGGTGGTCACGAATTAAAGTCCATTTTCGCCTAGGACGCTATATTTAAGGAGAGCTATGGACAAAATAAGTTTTTCATATCAAAAATTAAATTTTTTTATGTTTTTGGGGTGGGATTTAGTCAATTTTTTTGGGGGTGGTCCCGAATTGAATCCTTTTTTCGCCTAGACGTATATTCGGAAGGAAAGAAATAGGCCAAAATACTTTTCATATAAAATTTGGCCCGAGCGTATTTTTTTTAGTTTTGAGCAGGATTATTAAATTTTTGGGGGTGTTACCGAATTAGTCTTTCGCTCTATGGACGCGTATATACGAGATAATGGTAAAAATAAGTTTTTTCAGATAAAAATTTCAATTTTTTTTAAGGGGTTTGCGAGGATTATTCAATTTTTTTTTTTGGGGCGTGGGCTGGTTCATGAGTAGAGTCTTTTCGCGCTAGGGGGCGCTTAGATTAGGAGATATGGCAAGGTAGTTTTTCGATAGAATAATTTAAATTCCTTTTTTAGGTTACTGGGTGAATTTGTGTATTTTTTGGGGGGTGGTAAGTCCATTTCGGCCCTAGGACGCATATTGGTTTAAGAGATTGGGCAAAATAACTTTTTTCATATAACAAGTGCATTTTTTAGGTTGAGTGGATTATTAAATTTTTGGGGTGTTACGAATTAAAGTCCTTTTCGCTCTAGGACGCGTATATACGAAGATATGGGCAACATAAAGTTTTTCAGATAAAAATTTCAATTTTTTTAGGTTTTGGGAGGATTATTCAATTTTTTTTGGGGTTGGTCATGAATTAAAGTCCTTTTCGCGCTAGGGCGCTTAGTTTAGGAGATATGGGCAAAATAAGTTTTTCATATCAAAATTTAAATTTTTTTAGGTTTTGG